>SAYR01052423.1:0-64294 GCA_004382745.1 Argopecten irradians irradians | reverse complement strand
TGATAAACTGGTTTACAGAGCAGAGATATCAGAAACGGTTATTAGAAGAATGCTTCAGAATAAAACTGTGAAAATAAACTGGTATTTGCATACAGTGAAATTCCAGTTATCTAAAAACTGCCATGTTTGAATGCGAAATTTCTTCAGCACTTTTGATTCCATTAGCCGATGTAGGGCGTGGAGGAAACCTGATTGGTATCCAATTACAAAAAGATGTACTCGCAGCTATATGGCGAACCATTGAAAACTAGAGGGAAAAGGCTGCTATTTGACCTTGACATTGCAAAATAAAACGCCAAGTTTCAGTGCAGTTATCGCAGATTTAAACGTCAAAAACGGTATACTCGGGTTGACTTTCTACGCCACCAAAACTGCCAGGATCGATGTTCATCAGAATTCAAGTTCAATATCCGATAGGAAGGTGTTGTCCAAATGCAAATGATCGGTAGATTTTGGCTGCTCTCGTGTTCATTTGGCGGAGACTGTTACGATTACCTCCTCGTCATGAAGAGTTGTCACGGCAGGCACTAGCGAAACAAGGTCCCACTTGCATGTGTTCGGCATTAGTAGAACCTTTAAAGGGTGACGCCAGACAGGCATTACCATTTGGGAAGACTCTTTGCGTTAGCCAGCGACTGGTTTCCAGGTAGGTTAATGAATCCTTCCGGCCTGACCGCCAGATATTTTATAAAAGGAACAAAGTCGCGTCATTTTGACCCTTAGGTCGAAAGTTATTGCGAAATATTTACACTAAATGAGTGTGGAAGCCATCAAAATGTCCCTGTGTTCACGTTGAGAAGCTTTTTTACGGAGACAGCAAATAGAACTTACAAAAGAAGAAGCTAGCTCTGTCAAGGGGCTGCCTTGTAAATATGCCAATCTGTTCTTAGAAGATTGATCAGGATCTTGGGTCAAACAAATTTTTGTCCAGCACAAAATCGACACACCGGACCACAGGAACCAAACAAAACAGGCCACCTCGACGATTGCCATTATTCTCAGCAAGACGCAGATAAGCAAGTTGAGACATGCTAGACGAGGCATAATTGAACGGTCTACTAGTCCGTGGGCGTTCCGTGTGGTCCTAGTTAAAAAGAAAGACGGAAGTCTTCGATCTTCTGTGTCGACTACCAGAAAACTCAACGACGCAACTGTAAAAGATGCCTTACCCTTTTACACCGAATAACGATTTCGCTAGACAACTTGGAAGCGGGCAAATGCGTTTTCTACCTGGATTTATCACAGGGTACTGGCAGATTGGGTATGGATCCAAAAGACAAACATAGGACAGCGTTACCACCGGAAGCGTTGATATCAGTTTACAGTTCTTCCATTCGGCCTTCGCAATTCTCCGGCGACCTGTTGGCGCCTCATAGGAAACAGTTCTGGCTTGGTGTTCACCAGACTTTGCCGAAGCTGCGTCTTAACTGTAAAGATTGACTTACCCTTTACACGAATAGACGATTCGATTAGGACAAACTTGGAGGGGCCAAATGGTTTTCTACTGTGGATTTATCATCAGTTACTGGCAGATGGTATGGATCCAAAAGACAAACCTAAGACCAGCTTGCGTTTACCACCGGAAAGTTCGGAGCTGGTTTGCATGGGGAGATTATGTTTAATATATCTAGATGATATAATTGTCCACGGAAAAAACCTTTTGAAGGAGGAGCAAGGCAAATCTGGAGATGGTTTCAACAGACTTTGCCGAAGCTGAATCTTTCCATTCGGCCGGCAATGCTTCCGGCGACCTTTGAGCGCCTCATTGGAAACAGTTCTGGCTGGTTTGCAGCTTGGGAGATATGTTTAATATTATCTAGGATGATATAATTGGTCCACGGAAAACCTTTTGAGGAGAGCAAGGCAAATCTGGAGATGGTGTTCAACAAGACTTGCCGAAGCTGGTCTCAAACTGAAACCCCGAAAATGTACGCCTGTTTGCCAAAGTTCTCATTCCTCGGCCAGTGTCGTATCAGAAGAAGACGGCATTTCGACCGACCCCAGATAAAACCAGAAAAAGTAACGTGGACTGGCGTACAAAAGATTGTAAACGAAGTACGATCGTTCTTGGGTCTTTGTGGATATTACCGGAAATTCATTTACAGATATTGCGCAAGAGAAAGACTTCGGGATTTGCCATTGCTGAGAGGGGTGGGATTGTTTATGCAGCAATACGGACCTAGATTGTCATTGATTTGTCATGGAGTTCAAAATAAAAATAAAGTCCTAACTGTTCTCAATTTCCTCGTTTGTTAATATAATATGGTACCTGTTGTCTGTAGGGACTGGAAAGATCTGTTAAGAGAACAACCTCGATTCTTTAAGTACTTGTTCCGCGCAGAAGGCCCAAGAATTTATTTTTTTTAAGCAAACACACGATGCAAAAAGTCAGCAGTTCATTTAGGAATTAAGAACAACGCTGTTCAAGGTTCGGCAAAAGTACTATTGGCCCAGGTTTACAAAAATGGACGTTCGCCAATTGGTGTTCTTTAGTTGCGAAACATGGCAGACAAGCAAGGTTTCAAACAAGAAAAAGCAAGGCCCAATGCAACATCGACAGAAGGTAGGAACGCTAGCGGGGTACATGAGGATGATACATCATGGTCATCGCCTGATTATTTTACCGAAATGACGGAAAGCGTTTGCATTGCCCAAACCAAGAAGCCGGTTCACTGTTGCAAATGTACTGGTTCAAGAAAGGTAATTACACAGTTTGTGAATATTTATATATTATATAAATACTATTTCGTCTTTTCTCCTCTTTTAAGCGAAAAAAGTACCTTTGTCAGCGAGCGGAACATCTTTAAAGAAATTAATGTTATAATGTGAACCTAGAACACTGACACGTTCAGAAACGAAGCCCGCTATGTGTCTGACGTGCTTTAAGTGGAAAAGTAGTATTTTGACACCGAACGAAATTTCTTCCCGTGTAGCTATATGTGCTAATAAATAATTAATGTCAACATTAATGGGAAACCGAATGATGGTACATTATTATAATTCTTTGGAAAAAGTCTTCAAGTATTTAACTTGAATCCTGATTCCAAGCTAACATTACATTAAAGAGCATACAATTAACTCAAATACCCCTTTTAAACAAGGTAAACCTCATAGTTTGCTGAAGAAAAACACATAAACAAATGTGAAAGGGAAGGGAATAAAGGTCTTGCTCAAATATTTTAATCATGTAAAAGTTTTTTTCCCATAAGAGTTGTATCTGCAAATAAACTCTGTGGAATGGTATCTCTTTTCTTTGTCTCTGGAAAAAACTTTACTTCAGGATAAAATTCTGAAAAAAAAATATCAAGTTAGGATGAAACTGTTCTAAAGTGAATATTGTATTACCTAGTTCATAGTAAATGTTTTTTTTTACCCCTCATATAAGATCTACAAATATTTGCTTGTTAAATTTGACCTTGCCCTTTGACTTTAGTAAACCTTGGCCATGCCTTACCTTTGACAGTTCAACTCCTTGTTTAATTCTGAACAACTTTGCATCATAATGTTTATAACAAAATGTTTTATCAGTTAAGAGCAACAACCATTGTGATTTTTTAAAAATGTTAAAATCCAAGATGGCGATTTTTTTAATTTAATTTCAGCCTGAAAATTACCAAGCGGCAGATCTAGGATGGATGTGGGAATATCAAATGTAAAATATGGGGGAAATACTCCACTCCCTTCCATCATTAATGTGCAAAAGAAAAAAAACGGCAGACCGGACGGACACGGACAGACAGACGGACACTGATTTACTATAGGGCACCCGCATCCTCGGATGCGGGGCCCTAATTTATTACTACAGTGATATTAATTTTTTTTTTAAATATTTATAAATGTTGAATTTTATATCATTACATATTCAGATAAATCTTATTCCTTTATTACATTTTTTCTTTGTTTTTGTTTAGGCATTTCCCTTGCAGACTACCGAGCAGCAGTTCGATTGCCCACGGATACCAATTTACATGCCAGCAATGCAACAGAGGAGAGCAATGTTTTGGACATAGCAGACATTACTAAAGAGATCAACCAGACAAACTTCAACATATCCATTGATCATTCGTTTGACCTATCAGAACGAGACAGACCAGTTGAACCACCTGAGCCACAGGAAGGAGTGATATTATCTCATATTTTTGTTATAAACTACAGAAAAGTAGATCAAAAATTAATATAAAAATTATTATTTAGTTTTAGATGTTATATTATGAAAAAGAACAAAATTCCTTTATAAATTATAGATGTAGAAATTATAAAATGTTGAAGCAATAATTTCATATTTTTTAATTTTTTAATTTTTTTATTTTTATTGATCTATTCTTACTTTAGGTCATTTGAAGCACATGAACCGGCAGAAGACAGCATACTGAAGACAGAACCAATCACGTACGAGATCTTTACCACCAGGGGAAGCCTCTCCTCATCTCCAGCGACGGGGTATACTTATGCAGTTAAGGTAAGTCCTTTTTGGAGTAAGCTAAATCTAATTATGTTTTTAATGCATCCTTGTACTTATATCATTCATGTTTAGCAATACTTTTATGTAATATGTATCTTATAGATTACATTATTTAAGGCAAATGAAATCTATATGTAACATGCATTTTGAAACATTCTGTATAATGTAATAAATGTAATCCATGAACTAATTTTGTTTTATCTTTTTCAGAGAACCAACAAGACATCAATCAGCTGGACTGTTCCATCAGATCGAAGAAATTGCACTGCTATGCATCTGTTGTGTCCAAGGATGACCAGTACCACGAGGGCCACAGCAACATGTACATCCACCAGAGCCCAAGAAACCAGTGAAGGCCAAGGTGACGATGAAGGCATGTATTTATACGCTAAGAAAGAAGTTTTTGTGGTTTTCATTAAGTTTCAACTTAATACATATAATATAAAACATTCATATTTTATAATTTTAAAGAAGGAAATGTCATTTTATTTTCAATTTGATTCACATACATATCATTACATGCGTTATATTTTTTCACATCATAATATAATATGATTATCATTCACAGGCTAAGCAGACAGCAGATGACAATTTGTTTAAACCATCCATGGACAATGGTGGAGTCCTCCATCACTGACGAGTTGGATGCGGACACAGATTTTCTGGCACCAAAGAGAGCGAATTGAAGCGTGTGGTGAAACCTGCATCGTGCTAGACTGAGACCATAGGAACCAGAGGACCTTCAGTTTGAGGTATGTATAGACGGGTTTTTTTTTTATTTTCAGACATTGTTAAAAGGAAATATTTAGTTACCAAATATTGATAATTTGATAATCCGTGTTTCAAATAGAGTTTAAGCTTTGTTATATATTTTTGTTGTATTCCATTTACTGTGTTTAATTTACAGCTGAACAGGGACTTCCTCCAGTGTGATAACTTCCTTGTGGCAGACATCTCGGCAGACAGCCAGCGACATCTGATCTTCGCCACAGAATTTCAACTGAGAATCCTGCGACAGGCGAAGCAGTGGTTCTTAGATGGTACTTTCAAGGTAAGTGAGAAGCACATGTATTAAAAAAAAATTAGATTATATCATTCAGTGTAAAGTTGTTTTAAAGATGTTTTTTTTATATTTTAAAGTTGCAGATTAAACATGCTTCAAGTAAACATGCTTCTAGTGTCTTACTTAAATTTTCTTTCTCATTTTCTTTTGATATTTATTTCAGGCTGTACCGCCAGCGTTTGGATCAGGACAGCTCTTCTCCATTCATGCCTTTGTTCACATCAACGGGAAGAAGAAGCAGTTTCCACTGGTTTTGCCATTATGTCTCACGGCGCAAGTCTGACTATGCTCGGCGTAGAATGTCCATTTGTGAAGCTCATAACTCTGTGTCACAATATTTTTTTTAAATGGTATCATTTTCACTTGTTGTGTGAATGGTCTGTAAATGTTTTGTAAAGGTAATTAGTAATAATTTACCTGTTATTTTTCTACAGGTGTGACTGCTGTCAGAGACCGATTGGTGGATTGCAGGTGGAGATAGTGTATGGCTTACTTTGAACATAGGTAAGCAAGAAAACTGAAAATAAAAATCAAAATGACATAATACATATAAACATTAGAAATATTATTTTGCAGTGATAAGTAGTTAATTTTCAAGTAATAACAACCTTATGGTTGTCATTTATAGCACACAAAAAAATTTTCAGCTGCATGGCAGGCACTCCGTGATGTATGTTCCAGAGGTGACCATTCGTGGATGTGCGTTTCACTTGACTCAGGCTTGGTGGCGCCACATCCAGGATCTTGGACTTTCTAGGACCTACAGGGAACGGGGAGCGACACACAACTTTTTGCGGATGGTCCTTGCCCTGCCATTCCTTCCAACACAGCAGATCCGTGCAACATTCGAGACAGTTACAGCCAGATTCCCAGATGACCCTGACCATCCCTTGAGGAAGTTTGTCGACTACATTTAGACCAACTGGATCGCATCAACAGTTCACTCCCCTACCACCTGGTAAGCATTTGAGGCATCGGTTAGGACAAACAATGACGTGGAAGGTAATTATCATATCAAGATCATCATTATCATGTTAATGAAACAAGTGATGAACAGATGCAAATGGCATATTACAAGTTAAATATAAATCATTTGAAACTGTTGAGTTAGTTTGTTAAAACACTATGAAGTCTTCAATTAAAATAGATTGATTTTCATATATCAGTAGTCTAACAGTTTCTCCATGTTTGATTACAGGTTGGCATCACCGCCTCAACCGGAAGACCACCATTCACCCGGCCTTGTACGTTCTGGTTCCACTGTTACAGAAGGAAGCAACAACCGTCCATGCCCAGGTAACAGCAAAAGACTTGGACCGTCAGCAGAGGACCACCACCACTGAGATCGAGAAGAAGCTAGTGGAAGCTACTGATAGGTACATGGGCAGGGAATTGTCAACTTCTTCCTTTCTGAAGACAGTTTCCGGAATCTACACATGTGGACGAGACATTGTGACAAGCCAATTGTGATATTACTGCTGTGACTCTAATAGTGTCTACAAAATATTGTGTTAATTTAGTGCTTTATTCGAAGTTATGAACAGTTGTATCATTTAATATTGTTATTTGTTATTCGAGAGAATGAAATGAAATAAAATGTTTAATAAATCACATAATTCTAATAGTGTCTATTTGCATATAAATATAGGGGTCACGTCCAGATGACCTTTATACCACGTGGTGATCAGATACATTTTCTAAACCTTGTTCGCATCCATTAAAAACGATATTTCGTCCAGTATACATATACAATTAGCTTTATTGTGCTCTTTGGGCGAGATGACTACGTAATCCAAAATAATTCTGACAGTTTTTTTAAACTATTTCGTCCCTGAAATTCACTGTCAAAATTTTGCAAGTAGCAATTTGGATTGGCCATTTGCAAAGGTCACCTGGACATGACCCCAATGGGATTTTCTCAGATCCTCTTATCAAACGTAGTGATAATAAGGATCTGTATTTTAATCAGATTGCTAGTCTATGAATCTAATAGTGTCTATTACATATTATTATTACTAGTCTATGAATGTAATAGTGTCTCTTGCATATTATTATTACTAGTCTATGAATCTAATAGAGTCTCTTGCATATTATTATTACTAGTCTATGAATGTAATAGTGTCTCTTGCATATTATTATTACTAGTCTATGAATCTAATACTGTCTCTTGCATATTATTATTACTAGTCTATGAATGTAATAGTGTCTCTTGCATATTATTATTACTAGTCTATATTCTAATACTGTCTCTTGCATATTATTATTACTAGTCTATGAATGTAATAGTGTCTCTTGCATATTATTATTACTAGTCTATGAATGTAATAGTGTCTCTTGCATATTATTATTACTAGTCTATGAATCTAATAGAGTCTCTTGCATATTATTATTACTAGTCTTTGAATCTAATAGTGTCTCTTGCATGTTATTATTACTAGTCTATATTCTAATACTGTCTCTTGCATATTATTATTACTAGTATATGAATCTAATAGTGGCTATTGCATATTATTAGTCTATATGAGAATTAAGAAAAGTGACAAACCCATTGTGTTAATACTACTGTGAATCTAATAGTGTCTACAAAATGTGTTAATAGTGCTTTGTTGTAAGTTATGAACAGTTGCATCATTTAACATTGTTATTTGAGAGAAATATAGATATGTACTGTTTTAATAAATCAAATGTGAAATAAATATTGGGAATTTACACTTGATAGTTGTGTTTTTTGTATTGTATATAATGTGTCAGTACATATTCATGAGACAGCATAGAATGTATGAACGTGACGCTACCAAAATTGTTACAGTACCCCAAAACAAGAAAAACAATAGCTAACTTGCAAATTGTTGACTACTAAAATGTTCCACTGTCCTTAAACGAATTCATACATTCATTATCTTCAAAAAGTGTAAGTCACTGTATCAATTTGTTTTAGCGTAACGAACGGTCTACATAAAGTCACTTATGAGGCTTGACACCACCGTAACGATAATGAAGTAGACTCACTGTTACCAACGGAATAGCACACACGTGGAAATGTAATTAACAACTGTATTTATCCCTAGATGATTGACATTTTAATTATTCTTAAACAAACACTGCCACGAGACCTTCGACGTAATGACGGTGACACGCGCCATTAAGTAAACAACAGGATGTAGTCACCTGTAGTTTCGTAAACTGGAATATCTGGCTAATAATGACATGGAAATATCAAAATTATGTGTCAATGTGAAAAGAATAAATATAGTTAGTATTTTATAACATTGAAAAAGAAATAAATATGTCATTATTTTTTCGGTACGAAAATACCCGGACGAAAATTCCCCGGTACGAAAATGTCCACGGTACGAAAATGTTTCGGTACGAAAATTCCCGACAACGTTTACAACATCAGCAACGTCACGAAGACGCTTGAAATCGCATGTCTTCCGTTCACCTAATACACCGACGGATTCTTAAAAACCAACATATAAATGTAGCTAGCGAAGAGGTGTAAACGGAAAGCTCCGTCCTTAATTTGAAAAAAAGTACATTGATAAATAGACTAATTTTGGGAAACCATTACTAAATAGCTCTAGATAAATTTTGAAGCGTCGCTTCAAAAAACAAAGATGGCGTCGAAAAAAGAAACGAATGCGCATCTTTTTCGGGCGGTTAATATTTTTGCACTGTCAAAAATACACTATCACCCGTTGCTAGGGGGTTGCTACGAACGTCTATTGTTTCCTATTGTTCTAATATTACCTGCCGTGTGATAGTGTAAGATACCAAATATCTCTCGACCAATCAGAATGCAGGATTCTCACTTGAGGTATAATAAAGTAAATTGGCTCCTTCTATAAAGTCTTTTGTCCTTGTGTTTTTATTTCCATTTAGTTCCATTTTGAAGTCAGTCAGTATATAGTGGTCAGTCCCTGTCCCTGGCTAATGGTGTGTGACCCCCGCACTATCCTATTTGGTGAGTGTACAAAATATATAATATAAATATAATTTACGTCAATATCTACCGTATTTCAATGTATTATAGGTAAAGATACTTATGTAATAAACATCTATAAAAAGAACACTTTAGCCTCGTCATTTTGACACCACCCGGCACCACACTTACTTAATGTAGACGGTGTCTTTTCACTTAGCCAACATTATGAATTTTTAGTTATACAGGTAAGGTATTTTGTTGGCCAAGTGAGACTAGGTGTGAAAGATAGAACAGTAGGAGATAATTACAGGTAAGGCTATAGACTGTTTCATAAAACTTCCAACTTTAATGGGTTTTTGTACTTGATACACATTTTATATCGGAATGCATACATAGCTACTACTTTTAAATAATTTCAATTTTTAATTAATTTATTATCATAATGGACACAAAAAGTAATTACGTTTTGAGCATAGCTACTACTTTCAAATACAGTAAATGTAGTTAAAAAATTTCATTTTTATTAAATATATGTACAGTTCTTTACTTTAAATGCAGTAAATGAAATGCAGTATCAGCATGGACAAGCACATCGATTTGTCCATTTCTGTATCCGTCCTTCAGCTGACTTAACCCATATATACAAGTTTGATAAAGAAAAAAAACCCATTAAATTCTATATCTATTGTAGTATCTATAGAAGAAAGAGAGAGAGAGTAAAAAAAAATGGTCTTAACCTGACAGCAATTTTCCTCTTTATAAATCAAATATTTACCCAAATATTTAATTCCTTTACATTTTGTGTATTTAATATTTGAATTAACTTAATATGCTAGAATTTCTGACATAATATGGTTTTATAAAATTTACTAGGTATATTCCTCTCTATATTCGAATCATGGGCAGATAACCGAAATTTAGACATGTTTCTCTTAACTTTAATGTCTAAAGATTTATTTACATAAGGTAAACAATTTAGACTGAAGGGAATCGCCAGTGCCCAAACCGTCATCAAGGTAAACAACCGTCCTAAATCCAGTAGATCTCCATTTCTTTAATTGTGTGGGACCGACGAAATCCAAACGGTAGACTAGTGAAAACATAAAAATTTCGAGACCCCTTCTCAGATCAGGAAAACCTAAGAAATTGAAAATGATCAGGATGTATGTCTTCGTGATGATAACCCGACTTCAGATCAAATTTTGAACGTGTAACCTTAAGAGGATACGTGATTTAGGGCCTCCTTAACCCCTTCAATTTTAAATGTTTTTCTGTCCAAGTAGGTATTCACATATCTAAGATCTAAAATAAATCTTTCTTTTCCTTTAGCGTTAACATATACGGATAACGGATTTACAGCAAAAGGTGCGGGCTCGCACTAGAACTACACCAGATGTGACTGTAAATCAGTCATTGCAGAGGAAACAAAATCACCTTGCATGAGTGCAGATTTGTTGTTCCTTACGAACAAGTATTAGCTTCCCAAAAAGCGAGCTACGCGGAAGCTTAACCATTTGATTGGACAATATATGGAAATTAAACAATGATATGATGATATTGTTTTGCAATATCCGTGCAACATTCGAGACAGTTACAGCCAGATTCCCAGATGACCCTGACCATCCCTTGAGGAAGTTTGTCGACTACATTTAGACCAACTGGATCGCATCAACAGTTCACTCCCCTACGCACCTGGTAAGCATTTGAGGCATCGGTTAGGACAAAACAATGCACGTGGAAGGTAATTATCATATCAAGATCATCATTATTCATGTTAACGGAAACAAGTGAATGAACAGATTGCAAATGGCATATTACAAGTTAAATATAAATCATTTGAACTGTTGAGTTAGTTTGTTAAAACATATATGAAGTCTTCAATTAAAATAGATTGATTTTCATATATCAGTAGTCTAACAGTTTCTCCATGTTTGATTACAGGTTGGCATCACCGCCTCAACCGGAAGACCACCATTCACCCGGCCTTGTACGTTCTGGTTCCACTGTTACAGAAGGAAGCAACAACCGTCCATGCCCAGGTAACAGCAAAAGACTTGGACCGTCAGCAGAGGACCACCACCACTGAGATCGAGAAGAAGCTAGTGGAAGCTACTGATAGGTACATGGGCAGGGAATTGTCAACTTCTTCCTTTCTGAAGACAGTTTCCGGAATCTACACATGTGGACGAGACATTGTGACAAGCCAATTGTGATATTACTGCTGTGACTCAAATAGTGTCTACAAAATATTGTGTTAATTTAGTGCTTTATTCGAAGTTATGAACAGTTGTATCATTTAATATTGTTATTTGTTATTCGAGAGAATGAAATGAAATAAATATGTTTAATAAATCACATAATTCTAATAGTGTCTATTTGCATATAAATATAGGGGGTCACGTCCAGATGACCTTTATACCACGTGGTGATCAGATACATTTTCTAAACCTTGTCGCATCCATTAAAAACGATATTTCGTCCCAGTATACATATACAATTAGCTTTATTGTGCTCTTTGGGCGAGATGACTACGTAATCCAAAATAATTCTGACAGTTTTTTTAAACTATTTCGTCCCTGAAATTCACTGTCAAAATTTTGCAAGTAGCAATTTGATTGGCCATTTGCAAAGGTCACCTGGACATGACCCCCAATGGGATTTTCTCAGATCCTCTTATCAAACGTAGTGATAATAAGGATCTGTATTTTAATCAGATTGCTAGTCTATGAATCTAATAGTGTCTATTACATATTATTATTACTAGTCTATGAATGTAATAGTGTCTCTTGCATATTATTATTACTAGTCTATGAATCTAATACTGTCTCTTGCATATTATTATTACTAGTCTATGAATGTAATAGTGTCTCTTGCATATTATTATTACTAGTCTATATTCTAATACTGTCTCTTGCATATTATTATTACTAGTCTATGAATGTAATAGTGTCTCTTGCATAATATTATTACTAGTCTATGAATCTAATAGAGTCTCTTGCATATTATTATTACTAGTCTTTGAATCTAATAGTGTCTCTTGAATGTTATTATTACTAGTCTATATTCTAATACTGTCTCTTGCATATTATTATTACTAGTATATGAATCTAATAGTGGCTATTGCATATTATTAGTCTATATGAGAATTAAGAAAAGTGACAAACCCATTGTGTTAATACTACTGTGAATCTAATAGTGTCTACAAAATGTGTTAATAGTGCTTTGTTGTAAGTTATGAACAGTTGCATCATTTAACATTGTTATTTGAGAGAAATATAGATATGTACTGTTTAATAAATCAAATGTGAAATAAATATTGGGAATTTACACTTGATAGTTGTGTTTTTTGTATTGAAATATATAATGTGTCAGTACATATTCATGAGACAGCATAGAATGTATGAACGTGACGCTACCAAAATTGTTACAGTACCCCAAAACAAGAAAAACAATAGCTAACTTGCAAATTGTTGACTACTAAAATGTTCCACTGTCCTTAAACGAATTCATACATTCATTATCTTCAAAAAGTGTAAGTCACTGTATCAATTTTGTTAGCGTAACGTAACGGTCTACATAAAGTCACTTATGAGGCTTGACACCACCGTAACGATAATGAAGTAGACTCACTGTTACCAACGGAATAGCACACACGTGGAATGTAATTAACAACTGTATTTATCCCTAGATGATTGACATTTTAATTATTCTTAAACAAACACTGCCACGAGACCTTCGACGTAATGACGGTGACACGCGCCATTAAGTAAACAACAGGATGTAGTCACCTGTAGTTTCGTAAACTGGAATATCTGGCTAATAATGACATGGAAATATCAAAATTATGTTGTCAATGTGAAAAGAATAAATATAGTTAGTATTTATAACATTGAAAAAGAAATAAATATGTCATTATTTTTTCGGTACGAAAATACCCGGACGAAAATTCCCCGGTACGAAAATGTCCACGGTACGAAAATGTTTCGGTACGAAAATTCCCGACAACGTTTACAACATCAGCAACGTCACGAAGACGCTTGAAATCGCATGTCTTCCGTTCACCTAATCACCGACGGATTCTTAAAAACCAACATATAAATGTAGCTAGCGAAGAGGTGTAAACGGAAAGCTCCGTCCTTAATTTGAAAAAAAGTACATTGATAAATAGACTAATTTTGGGAAACCATTACTAAATAGCTCTAGATAAAAATTTTGAAGCGTCGCTTCAAAAAACAAAGATGGCGTCGAAAAAAGAAACGAATGCGCATCTTTTTCGGGCGGTTAATATTTTGCACTGTCAAAAATACACTATCACCCGTTGCTAGGGGGTTGCTACGAACGTCTATTGTTTCCTATTGTTCTAATATTACCTGCCGTGTGATAGTGTAAGATACCAAATATCTCTCGACCAATCAGAATGCAGGATTCTCACTTGAGGTATAATAAAGTAAATTGGCTCCTTCTATAAAGTCTTTTGTCCTTGTGTTTTTATTTCCATTTAGTTCCATTTTGAAGTCAGTCAGTATATAGTGGTCAGTCCCTGTCCCTGGCTAATGGTGTGTGACCCCCGCACTATCCTATTTGGTGAGTGTACAAATATATAAATATAAATATAATTTACGTCAATATCTACCGTATTTCAATGTATTATAGGTAAAGATACTTATGTAATAAACATCTATAAAAGAACACTTTAGCCTCGTCATATTTGACACCACCCGGCACCACACTTACTTAATGTAGACGGTGTCTTTTCACTTAGCCAACATTATGAATTTTTAGTTATACAGGTAAGGTATTTTGTTGGCCAAGTGAGACTAGGTGTGAAAGATAGAACAGTAGGAGATAATTACAGGTAAGGCTATAGACTGTTTCATAAAACTTCCAACTTTAATGGGTTTGTACTTGATACACATTGTATATCGGAATGCATACATAGCTACTACTTTTAAATAATTTCAATTTTTAATTAATTTATATCATAATGGACACAAAAAGTAATTACGTTTTGAGCATAGCTACTACTTTCAAATACAGTAAATGTAGTTAAATAAATTTCATTTTTATTAAATATATGTACAGTTCTTTACTTTAAATGCAGTAAATGAAATGCAGTATCAGCATGGACAAGCACATCGATTTGTCCATTTCTGTATCCGTCCTTCAGCTGACTTAACCCATATATACAAGTTTGATAAAGAAAAAAAACCCATTAAATTCTATATCTATTGTAGTATCTATAGAAGAAAGAGAGAGAGAGTAAAAAAAAATGGTCTTAACCTGACAGCAATTTTCCTCTTTATAAATCAAATATTTACCCAAATATTTAATTCCTTTACATTTTGTGTATTTAATATTTGAATTAACTTTAATATGCTAGAATTTCTGACATAATATGGTTTTATAAATTTTACTAGGTATATTCCTCTCTATATTCGAATCATGGGCAGATAACCGAAATTTAGACATGTTTCTCTTAACTTTAATGTCTAAAGATTTATTTACATAAGGTAAACAATTTAGACTGAAGGGAATCGCCAGTGCCCAAACCGTCATCAAGGTAAACAACCGTCCTAAATCCAGTAGATCTCCATTTCTTTAATTGTGTGGGACCGACGAAATCCCAAACGGTAGACTAGTGAAAACATAAAATTTCGAGACCCCTTCTCAGATCAGGAAAACCTAAGAAATTGAAAATGATCAGGATGTATGTCTTCGTGATGATAACCCGACTTCAGATCAAATTTGAACGTGTAACCTTAAGAGGATACGTGATTTAGGGCCTCCTTAACCCCTTCAATTTTAAATGTTTTTCTGTCCAAGTAGGTATTCACATATCTAAGATCTAAAATAAATCTTTCTTTTCCTTTAGCGTTAACATATACGGATAACGGATTTACAGCAAAAGGTGCGGGCTCGCACTAGAACTACACCAGATGTGACTGTAAATCAGTCATTGCAGAGGAAACAAAATCACCTTGCATGAGTGCAGATTTGTTGTTCCTTACGAACAAGTATTAGCTTCCCAAAAAGCGAGCTACGCGGAAGCTTAACCATTTGATTGGACAATATATGGAAATTAAACAATGATATGATGATATTGTTTTGCAATTTTAATTGTTCTGTTGAAAGCCATTTTATAATTTGTGAGCATTTGTTAGTGCAAGGTATACATACATGTATTGTTCCGCTTCCTTTGTTGACTTTAAATTCGTAATATGAGCTTAACCCGCGAAGGGCGTCAGAGCGCTTGTTTTCAACGGAAATAAACACCGTAATAATAAAGAACATCCAAGTATGGCGACAGTAAATATTTGCATCATGGAAATAGGGACACAAAAAGTCGCTTTTCTCCAAAAGTAAGTAAGTTACACTACATTAATTTTGCTGGAACACTTAAAAATCGTTCTGATTTCAGAACAATTGGAATTATGAGGATACCTCTTACAGTATTTTTATTAGCTCACCTGGCCCGAAGGGCCCTGCAGCAGAAAGAGTGGGGCCCAATAGGGGAATTAGAGGTAAATATTCAAATTCCTTCAGAAAAGAAACAATGAATTTGTATTCAGAACATTCCTAAGCATTACAAACCAGGTGAGCGATAAAGGCCCTCTGGGCCTCTTGTTATTATTATTATATATAATGTAAGTTAATTGTTATTTTTATTCTTATTTCTTCCACTTTTTTCCGCCGCGCGGGTTTCCGCAGCTTTTCTCAGAAACTACTGGGCCGATTATTACGAAACTTCACATACATACTCATTAGGGTGTGGGATTGTGCTTAAAGGTTTTTTTCCTAATCGGAAGTCTAAAGTTTCCAAAGAGCCCATTTCCGGTTAGAGATTTTGGAGTTGGATTTCGATAAAAATTAGTATATAGTGGTTATTTCGGACACCGAACAACATGGCAGCATTTTCGAAAAGCTCAGTTGCCATGGTAACGAAATTAAGGCCTTTGATTGGTCAGAAATTTAGATATTGTCAGAATCAGCTTAAAATTGGTACACGGGGATTGTGAGGTATGCTTATCGACATGGCAACCGGTTTGAAAAGCTGTGTTGTCATGGTTACCTAATGGAGGCCTCTGATCGGAATAACTTGGCAGCGTTTTCGAAAAGTTCAGTTGCCATAGTAACGAAATAAAGGCCTCTCATAGGTAGAAATTTAGATTTGTTCATATATCAAACAACCTGATCTTTGTGATCATTTCCTACTGCACAGTTCGTTTTGGGGACATCTGTAATGGTCCTCCATTACATTCACTACTCGTTCATAATCATATTTACCTATTTGGAAGATAAATATTAATAAAATAATGATACATCAATTGATATCCATCGGTTACTTTTATTTGCATTAGTTCCAATTGTATTATTTCATGTATGTTTATGAATGAAACACTCTATGTTATGAATATGTATCAAGAAAATTAATACAGTAAAACACATTTATAAAGAACATGCTTACAATGAATCCATGGTTTTAACGTAATAATTGTCATTCCCTGTCAAAGTTTATATCTGACATATGTGTATAACGAACTATGCTTATAATAAAGTGTTTTGTTAGTCCCCAGAGGTTTATTATAACCATGTTTTACTGTAGACGAATCTGTAAAAAGATTGCTGTGAAAGCCTGGATTTGGATGATGTAGCATTTATACAATGTATATTACTTTTATTACTATTGTTTCTTTAAGATGCTCCATCGCTGACAAATGGTATTTTTTCACTATCAAAAACTGGAGCAGACGATTTGGTATTTTTCTTCAGTTACAAAAGTTGACTTACTTTACACCATTACCATCATTGAAAAGTTTGAGGTTCTAATTTTACTTCAAGTAAAAAATATTAAAAATAATTAATTGTATCCCGAAAAAATTCCTGGAATGATATCTTATATGGAAAGAAGTACTGATTGCGCATGCACCAAAGGCAAAAGAAATTATTTTACATTCTTTTTTGTGTTAATTAGACATATGTACACACGATTAAATACAAATAATTGTTAAAATGATGAATATCATTTATGCTCTGTCGGCGGTGGAGCATCTTTAATTATAATACTTGTGTACATATGTTTACGAACATCGATCAGAAACAAATTAAGCTGTTACACAAGAAATCGATGGTTAATGATCATTTTATGTTTGTGATCTTTCCACATTTACGTCGCTTTCGTCAACGTCAGAAGGCTTAGTGTGCGAGTTCACTTCGGTTAATGGAATAGCATTGGAATCGACCTCTGGTTCGATACTAAATTCTCCAAACAGATCTGTGGGTTTTAATGTCTCCACATCTTGCTGTTCTAACCATCTTTTTCTCTGTAAATACAAATTGAAGAATGAAAATATTTCATGTCAAATATATAGTTAGTTACCCAAATACTACCTCGCAGTTCACACACGCAAGGCACCTCATACACGAATACAGGAAAACGTCCTCAAATGTCCCTGGCTGTTAATGGCATGTGAGTTTAATAAACAATCCAAAACCAAACCAAGCCAACTAAGTCGAAATATGAACATATATATCCGTACGTTGGTTGAATGGTAGAATGGTTTTATTTCGCCCATTTAGGATCCGGGTCATATAAGGACAACCTCTCATGTATGCGATGTGTACATGTGAATGTCTGTATATCTTAGGACTTAGGTTGTGGTACGTTAATATAATCAATGTTGTAAAAGAGTACGCACCAGATTATTTTACGTAAATCCAGGTAACAAACGGCGACAAAGGAAACCAAACGTATCCTTAATAGATAGCACTATCTACTAGTTACTCCTCCTTCACCGCTAAGCGGACTTCATCCATATTTGGTGTGAAACATAATTGGGAAAGAACCATAATATTTTATATAAATGAGCTTGGTCCGACCCCTAGGGGCTGAGGGGTGGGGCCCCAAAAGGGCAAACTTTCTTATTTTCAGCATTAAAATCCTACTCCTTCATCATTTTGGTGTGAAACATAATTGGGGAGGGACAATTATTTTTTATATAAATTAGAAATGTCCGACCCCTAGGGGCTGAGGGGTGGGGCCCCAAAAGGGCAAATTTTCTTAATTTAAGCTCCAAAATCCTACTCCTCCTCTATCCTTGGAAGGATTTCATCCATATTTAGTTTGAAACATCATTTGAGAAGTACAATCATATTTCATAAAAATGAGATAGGTCCCACCCCTAGGGTCAGAGGGGCGGGGCCCCAAAAGGGCAAATTTTCTTAATTTTAGCTTTAAAATCCTACTCCTCCTTCATCCTTAGATTGATTTCATCCATAATTGGTGTTAAACATTATTAGGGAAGGACAATAAATTTTTTATATAAATGAGATAGTTCCGACCCCTAGGGTCAGAGGGGCGAGGCCCCAAAAGGGCAAATTTTCTTAATTTTAGCTTTAAAATCCTACTCCTCCTTCATCCTTAGATTGATTTCATCCATAATTGGTGTTAAACATTATTAGGGAAGGACAATAAATTTTTTATATAAATGAGAAATGTCCGACCCCTAGGGGCTGAGGGGTAGGGCCCCAAAAGGGCAAATTTTCTTAATTTTAGTTTTAAAATCCTACTCCTCCTTCTTTCTTGGATGGATTTCATCCATATTTGGTTTGACACATCATTTGACAAGTTCAATCATACTTTATATAAATGAGATAGGTCCTACCCCTAGGGGCAGAGGGGCGGGGCCCCAAAAGTTTTTTTTTTTAATTTAAGCTTTAAAATCCTACTCCTCCTTCATCCGTAGATTGATTTCATCCATATTTGGTATGAACATTATTGCGGAAAGACAATCTTTTTTTATATAAATGAGTCTGGTCTGACGCCTAGGGGCTGAGGGATTTGGTCCCAAGAGTAGAAAAATTTCTAATTTTAGTTTTAAATTCCTACTCCTCCTTAACCCTTGAGTGGATTTTATCCATATTTGATGTAAAATATCACTGGCAAAAGGCAATCATATTTAAAAAAATGAGCTTGCTTCAACCCCTAGGGACTGAGGAGTTGGGTCCCAAAAGGGGAAACTTTCTTAATTTTATCTTTAAAATCCAACTCCTCCTCAACTCTTGAGTGGATTTCATCCATATTTGGTGTGAAACATAATTAGGGAAGGACAATCATATTTTATATAAAGATTTTTGTATTCCAAGATGGCTGCTGGCACACTCCCTGTTTTCAGGTTTCGGTCCCCGATCTCAAATGAAAATTGGTCTATAGAGGTTTTAAGAGATGGCGAACAACATGCAAATATTTTCATAAAGATTTTAGTATTCCAAGACGGCTGCGAGCCCACGTCCTGTTTTCAGGTTTCGGTCTCTGATCTCAACAAAAATTAGTCTGTAGAGGTTTTAAGGGATGACAAAACAACATGCAATCATTTTGGTAAAGATTTTGGTATTCCAAGATGGCCGCTGGGCCAACTTCCAGTTTTTATATTTCGGTCTCTGATTTCTATGAAATTTAGTATAAAGAGTTATAAGGGAAGCTTATCAGTATGATAAAAATTTTGAAAGATTTTTGCTAGGCAAACCTCCTGTTTTCAAATTTTCGTCTGCTATTCATTGAATGTAAAAGTACCTCAAAATTTCTTTCAAAATGTTCATACACTATGCAACTGCCTTCTTAATTTGTTGCAGGTGGAGATGGGAAGGGGGAGGAAGAGGGTCATTTGGGGGATTATGTATTAGTGTCCATTACAATGAGTACATGTACTTGTTATAGCTTTAAAATTCTACTCCTCCTTTACCCTTTTTTTTTTTTCAAAACCTTTTTTTTATTCATTAGTACATGTTGAATATAATACAATGTCCCTTCCACCGAAGGCCTCTCTTACAAATTTCCATATTTCTACATATTTTACTCTCTCTCTCACCCATCCAATATAGTACTTTATACTTATTTATATACATGTATAAATATAATTCTTGAAAAGACTTTTCTTATTTTAAGTGTGTTTAATTGACCACTTAAGCATTATTTTACAGTGCGGTCTACAATATCTGCATATATATTGAATTATCAAAAAAGGAAATGTTAATATATAAAGTTAGAGTTTTGATATTACAGTAGATAAGATATTTGCTGGTAATAAATAAGGGGAGGTAACTCCTTCTACAAAGATAATTGTATAAGGGAGACAACTCCTATATACAAACCGTATTATTCCTTCCTCTCATTTCTCATTCACTCTCTATTCATACCGCAACTGAAGTTCTGTACATAGTAGTTCAAATTCTATATATAGTAGAAATAATTCAGAAAGATTATGATATTTTGACTATGCTATGGCATTTGATAACATTTTGTACAGTTCCTTTTTTCTTGAATTTTGACATTTCAAATAATTCCCAATATTTTCTATAATAATGCTTTTAAAGATAATAAGTGCAGATTGGACACTTATATTCTTGTTTTGGTACTTCACAATATTTCTAACTTTCCATACTGTAAATTTAGTGCTGATAACAATTGTTTCCAATAAATCTTTCTCTTCATCTTCATAATTACCTAGCAGAAATTTTGCTTCATTACTAAATATATCAATAATTTTCTGTTTCCAAGTGATTTGATTAGAAATATTGTGTTTTATACAAGACAAGAGATTTTGGACATAATTACATGTATAAAATAAATGACACAGTGTTTCAGCATTTTCACAAAAATGACATTTTCCATCCGATCTATTCATTAACTGCAATTTTGTTTCAGTAAAAATGATTCTATGTAATAAATTCCACTCAAATTGTTTAATTTTTTGTGAAATAGCAATATACTGAAATTTTGTCCATATTATTTGCCAATTCTTTTTATCTAAATTACTGTTTTGGAAATATTCTTTCCATTTTACTTCTGCAATGGGTTCACAATCCGGCATCAGAATTTTTTGTATATATTTCTCTTTTAGCTTTTCAGAAGAAATTAGTGTTTCTTTATTCAATTTGTTGTTTTTAATAATTATTTTTAAATCAGAATTTATATACTGTTCAGTATCTTGAACATAGTTATCTCTGAGTATTTGTAAAAAATTTTGTGGAATTGAATTTTTAATAATAGTAAATTCTGCTATCCAGTTATTTTTTTTGTGTAGCTTTCTTAGAAGTAGCTCACTATCAATGAACTTTTTTTCATCTTCATTCCAAATATCTTTAATTTTTGTCAGCTGTGACCGTAAAAAGGATTTAAAACATTGTGATTTACCATTTACCATTAAATTGGTATTTCTAAAAAGGTTTTGGTTCATAATTTCATTTTTACTAGTGGCAGGGATTTTGGTTCTGAAAGTTGACCATGCTTTGATACATTTTTGATAAAAGACAGGTATTCCACTTAAATCTAGTCCTTGTAGATTGGAGCAATTACATATAAAATATTTTGTGTTATGTATTTCATCAAACTTTTGTAGGAAGTGTTTCCCAAATGCATTCCAATTATCCAATTTTGACTGCAGTATCCTGTATGTAGTCTTCACATATTTACTTAATATAAAAACATCAATATCTACCATATTAATTCCTCCTTTATTTTTATTGTTACAGCACGTTTTTCTATTAACAAGATTAATTTTGCTATCCCATATGAAATTCCATACAATCAAGTTAATTTCATTTTTGTACTTTTCTGGGATACCTCTAGCTTCAATTTCGAAGCTTATTGTAGATAATATTAGAGACCTGATAATCAACACTTTACCTCCAATACTAAGGTTTCTAGTTTTCCATATTTGCACACAGTTTTTTATTTTTTGAACTTTATCCTTCCATAGATTGTCTATATCAATATTATATCCATGATGTATACCTAAAGTTTTGACAGAATTTTTTGTCCATTTTATCTTATCAAATACTGGTTTCTTATTTTTCCATTTCCCTAGATATATAGCTTCAGTTTTATCATAATTTATCTTTGAGCCTGATGCTCTCTCATATATTTCAAATAGTTCAAAGGATTGTGTAATAGATTCTTCAGTTCTGTGAAAATGTTGCAGATCATCAGCAAATCCATTTAATTTTACTTCTGAATTATTGGTATTTGGTAATTTGATTCCTTTAATATCCGAAGTTGCTCGTATAGTACATGCCAGTGGTTCTGCTTGTAAAATGTACATTATTGGCGCCATTGGGCAACCCTGTCTCGCTGATCTTGATAACTGAAAATATCTTGAAGTAAAACCATTTGTTTCTATACAAGTTGTAGCATTACCTACAAGCATTTTTATCCAATTACAATATTTAGGTCCAAAATTAAATTTTTCAAAGCAATGAAATATCCAATCCCATTCTATTCTATCAAAGGCTTTTTGTTGATCAATGAATACAATGGCTCCATTCTCTTCCTCAATATCACAATATTCAATTATGTCTTGTAATTGTCTGTTGGCATTCATGATATTTCTTCCTGGCACAAAACCCTTTTGGTCTGTATGTATAATTTTAGCAAGAAGAGGTTTGATTCTATTACTGATAACCTTTGCAATAATTTTATAGTCTGTATTTAGTAGCGTTAGAGGCCGCCAATTTTTTATATCTTCTCTTTCACCCTTTTTGAATAGTAGCTTCAGTATTCCCTTCCCCTGAGATTTAGACATAGTATTATATTTAAATACATATTTTATTACCTCCAGAAATTCTTGCTTAATTATTTCCCAGTATTTTTTGTAAAATTCTGCTATAATTCCATCCTCTCCTGGAGATTTATTGTTTTTAAGAGTTCTTATAGCTGAGTATATTTCTTCATCTTCTATATCTCTGTCTGTTTTCTCTTTATCATCTTCACATATTTTATTTTCAATGAATTGAGTTAAATATTCTGCATTCTCTTTATCCCATCCTTCTGTTTTAAAAAGTTTTTCATAGAAATTCACTTGTTCTTGTAGAATATTTTTTATTCCAGTTTTATAGTTCCCATCTGCAGATTTTATTCTATACCACTGCTTCTTCTGTGCATTATTTTTCTCTAAATTAAAGAAATAAGCTGTTGATTTTTCGTTTTCTTCAAAGTTTTGTATTCTTGACCTTATCCGTGCAGCATTAGCTTTGTTAGTGTAGTGTTCTTTAATACTTTTTTCTAACTTTTGAATATCTTCTCTGAAACCATTTTCTTCCCTTAACTTTTCTAATGTTTTCTCATCCTCTTTTATTATCTTATCTTTTGTACTTAGAATTTTACCAATTTCCATAGACAACTCCTTTATTTGAATTTTAGTCACTTCCCACCATTCCAATATGTTTGTATATTTATTAATATTAGTAACCCAGGATCTCCAACAGTTTTTGAAAGCTTGTGAAAATAGTGTGTGTTCTAAAACTTTAACACTCATCTTCCAGTTTCCCGGTCCACGCTCTATTTCTTGTGGTAATAATTTAACTAATATCATATTATGGTCACTATATGGACAAAATTTTATACAAGGGTCACTGAAAAGGTGTCGCATCTTAGAAGGAGTGAACATATTGTCAATTCTTGATTCTGAATGACATCTCTTAAATGTAAATTTCTTCTTAATAACATATTGAGAACGCCATATATCCTCAAGATTTTTTTCACTAATCAGGATGCTTAATTCTCTTTGTCCTATATCTTGTTTGTTAAGTGCTGGTTTTCTATCTATGCTATTATTTAGCGTGCAATTAAAATCTCCCACTAAAATACATTCTGATAATTGACCTTTGTTGTCATCTATTATCTTACTTGTTTGTGTGAAAAAATCTTTACGTTCATTACCATGGTTAGGTGCATACACATTGTACAGTTCAAATAGTTTATCTTCAGATTCTATGTTGGCTGATATAATTCTGCCATTACCACATTTGTGTTTTTCTGATACATTTGCTGCAAAAATATTTTTCCATAAGATTGCTACCCCCTTTGATGAATTAGTGCCATTATTCCACATGCTTCCACCCCCCTTAGTTATGTCTTTCCATTGTTTGCTCCATGAAATTTGGTCAGTGTCTGTGCAGTGAGTTTCTTGTAAACATATTATATCTATTTTTTGGCTCTGCAACCAATACATCACTTTTTCTCTTTTCTTATTGTCTCTCAAACCATTTACATTTATACTGCTAATCGTTACATAATTTTTGTTTGCAGATGGCATTATGAATAATGTCTATTATGAGGAACCACTTTTCATTGATTCCCTTACCTGTTAACACTATGTGGAAAAAGTATACACAGAGAAATACTAAATGAACTACAGATATAGGGTAATTTACATTATAGGTTTGTGTTTGCATTAAGAAACTTAAGATGCGATTTTCTGTGTTTTTTTGGATAATCTATCCTCTGGTGGAGTGGAATTGTCACTTAACAGACGTTTCTTAAAATTTGGATCGACTGGGGTTTTGGGTCCTTCATCGTTATTAGCAATAATGTTGCTAGCACGTATGAATTCCCACATGACACTCCACATTTTTTTTGCCCCGTCTTTGTTTACATGTACGCCAGATGCGTCGTTCTTGTCATACATACTACCAATGGGATGACCTTCTTTAGTCAGACCCTCATAGCAATCTATCAAATACAGATTATCCTTGCTATTACATAATTTCTCAAGGAAAGTATTCACCTTCAGCACTGCCTCATTGAAAGCTTGAGGCCTAGTACCTTTCGCCTTCCTTTTCAAAATCGTACATACACCGATTTTTGTGTGGTCCGGAAATGCCTTGCCGACTTTTCCAAGCGCATCTATGACCCTGATCATTACTTGATCAGTGTCGTTCTTGGTTGTCATAATATCGTTAGTGCCTAAATGCAATATAACATTTTCTATTTGTTCATTTGTCATGTTTTTTGCCTTATCAATGAGTCTGTCTATTTCTCCAAATGAAGCACCATTGATGGACGCGTTGCAAACGTTGTCATTAACAATGTCCATTCGGTTCGCGTTAGATGCTCCCAAGATGACTGTTGGTACACAAGGCGCTTTTTGTCCGTCCTCAAGATTCGTTTGCGGTATTTCCTCATTGTTTATGTTTTTGTTCTCGTCATCAGTACACACGACCTCGGAACACGTGGATATGTTGTTATCCTCCTCTATCTCAGCTGCGTATTCTCCGTATTGTTCGAAGCGAGTTCGTTGGAGACAGTCACGTTGAATATGGCCTGTTTACCCTTAAGTGGATTTCATCCATTTTTGTGTAATAGATCGTAGAGGAAGGGCTGTCATATTTCATATAAACAAGTTAGGTCCGACCCCTATGGATAGAGGGGCGGGGCTCAGAATGGGGAATTTTGATTACATTTTGCTTTAAAAGCCTACTCCTTCTTAACCCTTGAGTGGATAAATGCATCCATATTTTGTGTGAAACATCACTGGGGAAGGACAATCATATTTTTAATATAAACGAGTTAGGTCAGGCCCTAGGGGACAGAGGGGCAGGGCTCAGAAGGGGGAACATATTTTATAAACGACGAGGTAAGACCCATGGGGATAGAACGTCAGGGGTCCAAAATGGGAGCTTTGCTGAAATTTGGCTTTAAAATCTGACTTCTCCTTCATCCTTGAATGGTTTAAAACCATATATGGATGAAGGGCTACCAAGTTTGTTTAACAAATGACCTTTACCTATTTCAGAAACTTATATATTCAAAAAACAGTTCCTTGTATTGCTTATATTAATTGTTACCCACTCCATTATACGGTGACTGTTGTTTTGTGCCATGAGTCAGATGACCGTTAAGGCCCATGGGCCTCTTGTTAATTGATGCATTAAATTTACCTTTCCAAAATCAACACCAAACTCTAGAAATCGTCGAGCTTTCTTAGGTAGATAAGGGAATAATTGGTCCCCCAAAGGTAATACATATCTTACATCTACCTCCTCCTTAGATGGATGATCTGTAATGAAGATAAAAAATCTTCAATTACTTTTGTCAAATATTATAAAAGACTACAATAAAATCTGTCTAATTTGACACCAGACTATGCAGACAGTATGGAATTCTGAAACAGATCTAATAAGATACAGATTTTTATTATTACTACGTTTGATCAGAGGATCTGACAACATCCCATAAGGGGTCGCGTTCTGGTGACCTTTTAACTAGTAGTATGAAAAAGCTGTTAGAATTATTCGTGTAGGTAGTCATCTCGTTGACCCTGCAGGTAGGGCGTTAGAATTGTACCTGCTGCCCCTATTGCATGATCGTAAGAGGCGACTAAATTTAGGATCTTATCTTTTCTTTCTTCCTAAATTACTTTATTCTTCCTAACGTCTCCCTTGACACCACCTCACTTTTGGCCTTTAGTTGAGCGCTCGCCCCTGTGAGGAAGGCTCTGGGTTCTCTCCCCTGGCCGAGACACACCAAAGTCTATAAAAGTGGTAGTTTCTGCTCCTGCTTAGCGCTCAGCATAACGGGAGTGGGACGACTGGTTCGCCCGTTGTCAGTATAATGTGACCGGGTGGGGTGTGTTGCTTGGTGTCTTCGGCGGCATGCTTTAGTGATATAGCACTATAAAAAGGGCAACAGTTCCACTATACAAGAAGACATAACACGAATATACCGCAATCTCCCAAAACACGCACCTCGCACAACATACACACAAGCACTGCATACATGGGAGGCCGTCCTTACATGACAATAACTGTTGATAGGACGTTAATCAATCAAACAAACAAACAAACAAGTCATCTCGTCCACAGAGCACAACAAAGGAAAATGTTTATGTATACTGGGACGAAATGGCGTTTCAATGTAGCAAGGTATAGAATATATAAAGGTCATCCTAACATGACTCCTAATGGGATGTGGTCAGATCCTTTATCGACCGCCGTAGTTATCTGTATTTTAATCATATATGTACATATTCTCGTGAACAACAACAGTCAAGAACAATACCTGACTTTCCGACTTCTCTCTTGTCCGACCCTCCCCCATGGAGCCTGATTAGACAGGTTTAACTGTAATACTACATGTATATCGTGTGTCATACATTTACGTCCTCAATAGATAGGATAGTTTCATATCTTGTTCGTTTATATAGCAATCCATATTCAGCTTAAAATCGTATCTTTAAAACTAATTAGTTCTATATTATGTAATATCACAATGCAATATGTCTTTATGCATCGGCAATTATAACTCTTATAACTCCAAGGGTTTTACAACTTTTTATGATCCCGAGGTTTTTTGCGTTATTACTTATATGGTTATCCGCCATTTCGAAAAAACATCAAAATTCGCCTAAGAAAATCTCACGCGAAAGACTTTGGATGGTTTCAAGACATAGATTTATGTTTCTGTATTCCTTTAATCATGAATGATGCATCAACCAATCAGTTTGTTTACTAGTTTCCTGTAATATATCTATAGTGTTTCTTGAAATGATTTAATATTTAATGTTTTAGTATTTGATACTAAATGCCACTGAACAAATTAAGCTCATCACTACTTGAACTTGAAGGACATATTAATTTACTACGTACCTGTGAAATAACTGACAATGGCACCTATAAGAATGGTCATAATGACGCCAATAGCTCCAAACCAACGGAAGGAGACTGAATACAGTTTATCGAGTCCTTGGCTGGATAACAAACAGAACATAGAAATGAGGGAGCATAAACATGTCAAAAGGAACTCAGACAAGATTGAGTGCCTACGATGATTACGGACTTTACATCAATGTTATCGGAAATACAGCATAAACAAAAATGAGACTGACTTCAATTTATAAACAACATATATAACACAAAACCCAAATACAACGGTGTATCCAGGCCTTGATATGGTTATTGAAAAAAAAAACTCAAAAAACTATGAATTGTAATTAGGTGATCAAAGACAAGTACTCCACTGCGTCGATAATCAAAACGTTTTCTCATTGAATGGTTCGTTTACAAGGTGGACGTTACCAAATATTGAAGGGCACGTGGGTTTGGATGTTACAATTTGGTGTTTGTGCAAGATGGCGGACGCCGTAGAAAATTTCATGTCGATAATTCTTTTTGTCAATGACTCTTATAAGTGGTCAACAAAGAAGAACACTATCAGTTTTATGTTCTAAAAATGTAATGCAATTGTAGTGTTTTGCTTCAGAAATGTTATGTTTTGTTCTGTCCTTTTTCATTGATTTGTTTGTTTGTTTGATTAATTTACGTCCTATTAACAGCTATGGTCATGTAAGGACGGCCTCCCATGTATGCGGTGTGTTGCATGTATGTTGTGCGGGTTGCGTGTTTTTGGGAGACTGCGGTATATTTCATTGAAAATAGCCGGTGTCAGCAACTCAATATCTAGTCATATAATAGCTATATGGCTCACTTACGGTTTGATTGCGTTGAAGTCTGCCATTTCTTTATGGTATACATCTATTCGTTCTGCAAGATCTCTAGACGGTAAATCAGTAAAATAAGACGCATTCATCAACGTAGTAGTGTTGTTGAATATTGTGGAATTGAAATCACATTTGTCCGTTGGATTTGGTGGTAACCATGGCTGACTTGGTGCGGACGTAACGAAGTTTAAACCCAGGGATAACCATAACACGAATAGCATTCCAATTATCCCACCAGCAAGAAAACCCTGTAAATAGTGTGGAATATAGTCCTTCTTTGCCGTCAACAAGTAATGTTACATGTAATATAACACCGAATTTTAATCTAAGTTTCATGTAACATGTTTTGCACTTGTATTTTTTTCTGTATGACGCCAATTAAGCTATTTAGACGAATCCCTGAAGTCATCATTACGCTAAGTTATTGCAAATCGAGGTTGCGCTAAAACTTATTATTATTAATCAACTAAATATATGAACAGTTTCAGTAGTTGTTTAGAGCTTCAGAGATATTTTTCACAAAGAACTTTAACAAAATCTTAATGAAATACTGATGCTTACAATTACTTAGAACGAATATACGTACCCGGCCTACTAAACCTTTCGGCCGGGCACGAAATGGTGCCTGTGTCGTAGTGGAGCACTGTCCTGGCAACAATTTTTTTATATACTTTTTTGAAGTTTTTATATATTATTTTTGTCCAAAACACCATAACGCTCATTCTTAATATCTACTTTACCACTAATAAGACGTAAAATTCATAACTTATAGACTTTTCGTATTTATAATTTTCCTTCGAAACAAATATCATATTTATATATGAAAACAATTATGTCTTGCTGTCAATTTGATGTTGTTTACGATTCAGTTTTATTGCCTATTAGGTAAGTGATATAAAACAAGTACGATAAAATGGATACACACGTTTTAAAAATGGTTTGCACAATCATTCCTTTGCTGCATTGGCAGTTATAGGGATCAATTGTAGCTCTAAAGACGACACAATTATCTGCCTTAAAAGTCTTTTGAGCTACAATATCGCAGCTCATAATTTCTACGTTTAATAAGGGAGCTGGCAATATCCCAAAAAGGGTCATGTTCCAGTGATCTTACGGATTGACCAATCAAATTACTACATCCATATGTCTTGACGGGGACGAAAAAGTCTGTAAGATATGTCATGATCTTTTAAAAAAAAGACATATTGAATGACAGGTATCCGTTAAATGACACTCACCTTTTTGGTAGCCCAAGGACAAAATATAGAAAGGAAAAACATGCCCGATAGTGGCCCTGCAAAACATGTTAATATGGACGCACTTATCTGAAAAAGAATCGGTCGACGGCATTAAAGTTCTGATCAAAAGACACATTTCGAGGCGGCACATTCAGATTGATAATTTGTTTTATAAAATGTTTTGATCACCAATAGATCTGTTAAATATAAGGACTCAATGAAAGTCACCGAGCTACAGTCAGTGTTTGCTACGCAAACGATCTGACCTCGCTATTCAATATACATAATTGATCTCATCTTGTTATCATTCAAGTATACTTAAAACTGAACATTTTAATAATTGGAACATGACCACTTAGCAAAATATGAAAGAAATTTTAATTTTAGAAGAACAAGCTAGAACGAAACGAACAGCTCCTATTGTCTTATTCCTTACATGCAGGTGGATCTTTGTTATCTATTTTTTTTTCTTATTTCTTATTTATTTCTTATTTATTTATTTTATTAATTTATGTTTTTGAAATAACATATTCCCTTTTACCTGACTGAGTGATCCCGATACATTGGCTGTTAATGCTGTGATAGTAACAGATAGTGCACCGTAAAATATAACTGAAACAAGAAACACAAAGGACAGGTTTGATACATGTCTTATGTCGAGGACCAGAATGATACTTACAATGTATGAGTTGAGAAGAAGCTAAAATCACAAAATATAATCTTAGCCTTCTTTATTTCACGAATACAAATAACAAAGCATAGTTTTACTTATAGTAATCGTTTGAAATGCAAAAATAAACGTGTAGAATTCTGTAACCAGTTTTTTCCCAGCCGCAATAAAGTGATGTACAGTAGTTGAAGGTATTATACTCTGATCTCTAGAGGATAACCTACCTGATACCTTTGCTATGGCAGTTGCTTTTGCGTCAGACATATTCTTATAACGTGGTTTTATGAAGTCTTCTATGGTTTGGGCACTAAGACAACTAAGCCCCGAGGATATCGTACTGAAAATCAATGTTTTCGGGTCGGTTATTTCATTGTTGATTTAGATATATGAATATAATGGTGAAGTGTGAGTGAGTAATGGTATAAATAAGACTAGCTCATCTTGAGTTATAATTAAGTTTAGTATGATTTTGCGTGAGTTATACCACTTTCCAAAACACAAAAATGCAACAATGGTAAATATTATAATGGCAAAAAGACTCAATATGAGGCTTCCTTACGTAACAGAAATATATATTTCTTAGATAATATTTATTTCTTGTTTTTGAAAACAAATATTTGAAGGTTTCCTAAAACAAATATTCTAACCTTAAGGAAGCACTGAACAGAGATGCTAGAAATAACCCCGCGAGTCCGGGAAATCTATGGAACAACCGCACTACCATATACGGTAATAGCTAGAATAAGAGGAAAAGATACAGACTTTTAAAAGGATGTAAAAGGTAAAATTAATAAAAAAAAGAATTATAAGTTTTTAAACATATGCTTCAGCTAAAATGTTTTTTCGCGATATTAATTATAACATTTTTATCAAAGACATTCTCGCATATTTGATGTATTTATCTCAGTATTCTGATATACAGTGCGTATAATTTATGAAATAATGTATGTCGTTACAGTAAGCAGTGAAGTGAATAATGTATCAAAGCAGGGATATCTAAATAAAGTAATAAATAAAGTTAAAAACTTTTACATTCTGATATGTAACTAGGATCTCGAGCTACAGAAAAACTTTCTTACAACGAACATGCTTGATGAGAATTTCTGCTTCTTACTAATAAAATTCAAATTCCGGTTTTGGCCTCACTTTATTTATTCAATTAAGCATTGAAATCACTATTTTCTAATTTCATCGGGGTATGAAAGAAATTTCGTTTGCAAACTGTGTGAATCCGCGTAGCGATTCTCACAAAAGTTTGCGAACAAAATTTCTTTCATACCCCGATGAAAGTAAAAAAATAGTGACTTAAATGCTTGTAATTAATTTTCCAAGCTACTTTATAAAATGAAATACGTTTACACGTACTATTTCCATAAATGTTTTCCAAGGGATTATTTTTTCCAAATCAATACGCAACGTCAATGTTTGTATTGTGACGTCACGATAACGTCGGGTTTCCGCGCCATTCTCGGGTTTTATTTCATCGTGGAATGAAAAATATGAATAGGCTTATCAGAAAGCCAGAAACAAAGAGAAAATTAATTATTATTATTTATAGCGAATTTCCGTTAAAATGATTTTTTCAATACCATGGGATTCGGTATACCAAAGTTTTACTGCAGTATTCTGTATATGCATATTACAGAGTTATCTGCCCTTGCGGATAGGCATTGATTGAGACGTCATGTGTTTGCGAGCATAACATCATATTTTCGGATGAAACGACGTGAATTGCCCTCACAAAATAACAACGTAACAATTGATACCTACCCTAAAACAAAATAATCTAAGGAGCTGGTAGTTATAACTATTTCATGTCCGGTATATATATATATATATATATATATATATACCTGGTTGGCATTCTTGATGGTGCCAGCCTCGAGCGGATCACATCCCACAAAATTGAAGTAAGCAAACATTACTAATCCTTCGATGTTTACAAGTGCGCCAAACAGACAGAAAGCTGGGCCGGAAAAGTACAGAATCCTGAAACGACACGATAGCATTACTTAAGTAAATTATTCATATTAAACAACCCTATTTTTTGCATTGATAATAAATCCTTTTTTAACAAAAAATGGTTTGATAAGGGTGTTCGAAATGTTTGTGATTTATTAGACCAAGAGAATAATTTTCTTTCTTTTAATGATTTCAAACAAAGATTCGTTATAGAATCAGAAAGTTTTTTTCCTTGTCGAAGTATATGCAGTTGTATCAAGAACATATGTAAGAACCTAAATTTAAACCTTAGTATGTTAAATAAACTAGATAGACCATTCATACCTAGCCATATTCATATTTTATTTAAAAGTATTAAGGGATGTAAAGACATGTATTTTTGTTTAATTAAAAAATAAATGTTTGATAACATCAGAGCAGAATAAAATGGAAGCAACAAGCTGTCTTTAGAAACATACACTGGAAAAACAAATATAAAATACCATTTCTAATTACCAAAGATACATCATTACAGTGGTTCCAGTATAGACTACAACACCGTATACTCCCTTTGAATAATTACTTAAAAATTATAAATATTTCTGAAAATAATATATGTAATATCTGTAATACAGAAGTTGAAACCATAGAACATGTTTTTTGGTATTATCAAAAATCTTTTGAAATATGGCAAGATATGAAAAGAAAAATATATGAAAAAACTAATAATGTGGTAGAATTTAAATTAGAAACAATACTGTTTGGTGAGACTGAAAATTTTTCAATACCTCTCAATTTTATTATTCTTTATATGAAGTTTTTTTTTCCAGTATCAAGAAAAAAACAAAACATAAACATGCAAGGTTTGAGTGAGTTTTTGTTAACAAAATATGATGTTGAAAAAAAGCTATCAATAAAAAATGGATGTATTGAGAAATTTGATCAAATATGGATCAATTGGAAATATATTTTTGAATAGTTCTTGAAATATGCCAATCAATGTTTGTATGATGTTTTTATGTTGTAGTACTTAAATATGTATGATTTGAATCTTTTTTGTTTTGTTTGTGTATTGTCTATAATTCTTTATATATGTGTGGGAGTGTGTGTGTCTTTTTGTGCTAGTTTTTGTTTGTATATACAAATATTTTTTTCACTCCACTACAAACATTAAACCAAAACAATTAAATTCCAAATGTTAATGTGAACAGAATACTCAATACACAAGTAATTTTCTTAAAAAGTTTTTCCTTTTTTCCCTTTAACTATAATGGCTCTAAAATATATTTATTGTTTAAATTGATGCATGCTGTGCGAGAGCCCTCCTGTGCGAGGACATTATTGTTCGGGGAGTTGACCCCAGGGCACCCCAACCCTGGCAGCTCTCACCAAATTACTGATGTCTATATACATTTGTTGCTATGCCACAAATGTATATACACATCATATACAGCTGGGGGAATAAAATATTTGTACTGTGAAAAAAAATATCATAGTGAACAAATTACCATTGGTGAAATGTTACTCGTATCATGTTATTAGTTACAATCATTTGTGGCCGAATAAGGAAAACTATCGAATCTTAATGAAACTAATCTTAATCTTGATAGGTCCTTAACGGATTGTGTAGTGAATTGTTAAGAGTCCCAAAAATACGCAAAAAAAAGACCAAGAAATTATCTGTTTTGGTGATTTTAAAGTCTCGTAATTCTTGCAAATATTGACTGATTTCTACCAGTATCAAACTCATCCTAGATCTCAGTAATAAAAAGCAATCTACAAAATTTAATTGAAATCTGACAATACATATAAATACATGTACATTTGTACTAAAGTTATCGAGCGGAAACTGTGGAATTGTCTGTTTTGACGATTTCGAAGTCCAGTAACTCTTGAAAATACTTCTTTATTGACGGATTTGACCATTATCAATCTCATCCGAGATATCATTGATATAAAGCAATACACCAAGTTTGGTTGAAATCGGACAATAAATACTAAAGTTATCGCATGGAAACCGTTTTCCGGACGCCGACATAGTGATACCTAATTGTCGCACTTGCGTTGTTGGCGACACAATAAACCAATAAACAAAAGGAAAAAAATATATTACATCATTTGTTTGCTTTTGTAGGGCAAGATATATGCACTTGTTCCCATTTCCCGATCTTATGCATATTGGTTTATCTAAAGAGGCATTTAATTTGAAGTAAATGCAGTTTTAACAAATCTTATTACATTAAGATAGACTATTGTATCCAGGTAAAACCCAACATCGCAAGGAATGGGACGCGGTTGGACGAGATGAGACGGAACGACGTGATATATCTATACACTTTACCCCCTCCCCAAAACCATGGCAGGAACATGAAAAGAGTTTCATATGTAATTTTTGTGAGCTTACTTTCGGGCTTCTGCCAGCGTCTTGACGGAACTAACTCGCTGTACTGTTGCTTGATTGAACGTCATCCCGAAATAACCAATGAAAGATCCACCAAGAAGGGTCCAAAAAGTATGGCGAACTGTAGGGTCGGGGTCAAAGCTAAACTCAATTCAAAATCAGATTTTTTCAGAGTTATAAACATGTATATGTTCATGCAATACTTCCTCGAAAATAAAAATTTAAACAAAACGTATAAAACAAGTCATTTTGATCAATGAATGGCGCGGGATTCTGATATTGTATTTCGAATTAACTTTAATATTATTAATACCTTGATACCTATTATACTCACTTAAAATAGTTAATGCGTAAGTTGTCTTTGTTAATTTGTAATACTTTTCCAAAATCGCCAACGTCTATTGTTCCCTGTAAGAGAAGAAGCACTGGCGAATTTAACATAGGAAACCAACTGAATTAAAAAATAATAGGTTTTCCCAGGCGGAAAATTTGCTCCAAAATGTGATAGAATGACTTTATCTTATTAGGAGTTAAAAGATAAAACTTTTCGACCAAACCAGATGTAACTGCACATTAGTCCGCTAATCCGTATATAACACCAATTCTGTCACTATAGTGAAATTTTGAATAGTAGAAGCAACCGTAAAGAGTATTGTATTCAGTGGTTAGTTTTTCAACTAGAGAGACTATGTATCAATGATTGTTTTTGAGATTTTACATCTATCGTATAAATCCGATAGGGCCAGAGAAGGTGAATACAGGAAGATTTGCGCATATATATCTGTCAGTTGATGTCGTCCAATTATTAAAGTATACAAAATGAATTTGCTGAAATGTAAAATAGATATCGCAGTGCTTTCAGTAAGATGCGATTATACAATTTTGTGCCTGATAGTGGATATGATTTGTCCTGAGATATTTCCCTGTCTATAACTTATAATATGAAATAATATACAAGTGATAATACATACCTTGATGATAACAACAACCATACCGATCGTCATAATGAGACATTGTAATACGTCCGTCCACACTACTGCCTTTAGCCCACCCTGTACAAAATATAAATGTTAAAATACGGCCGTCCACAAACCACCACATACAGACCACCCTGTACAAAAATATAAATGTTAAAATACGGCGGTCCACAAACCACCGCATACAGATCACCCTGTATAAAAATATTTGATGTTAAAATACGGCCGTCCACAAACCATCGCCTTCAGGCCCACCTTGTACAAAAATACAAATGTTAAAATACGGTCGTCTACAAACAACCGCATACAGACCACCCTGTACAAAAATATAAATGTTAAAATACGGCGGTCCACAAACAACCGCATACAGACCACCCCGTACAAAAATATATTATGTTAAAAGACGGCCGTCCACAAACCATCTCCTTCAGGCCGCCCTGTACAAAAATAAACAATGTTAAAAATACGGCCGTCCACAAACCATCGCATACAGACCCCCCTGTACAAAAATATAAATGTTAAAATGCGGCCGTCCACAAACCACCGCATACAGACCACCTTGTACAAAAATATAAATGTTAAAATATGGCCGTCTACAAACCACCGCATACAGACCACCCTGTACAAAAATATAAATGTTAAAATACGGCCGTCCACAAACAACCGCATACAGACCACCTTGTACAAAAATATAAATGTTAAAATACGGCGGTCCACAAACCACCACATACAGACAACCCCGTACAAAAATATAAATGTTAAAATACGGCGTTCCACAAACGACCGCCTACAGCCCACCTTGTACAAAAATATGAATGTTAAAATACTGCCGTCCACAAACCACCACATACAGACAACCCCGTACAAAAACATAAATGTTAAAGATGCTCCACCGCCGACAGAGCATAAATGATATTCATCACTTGAACAATAATTGGTGTTTAAAAGTGTATATATATATGGCTAATTAACAGAAAAAGTAATATAAAATAATTTGTTTTGCCTTTGGTGCATGCCAATCAGTACTTCATTCCATATAGGATATAGTGCCGCGGATTTTTTTCGGGATGCAATTAATTATTTTTTGTAATTTTAACTTGAATTAAAATGAGAAGCTCAAACTTTTCAAAAGTGGTAATGGTGTAAAGTAAGTAACTTTTGCTACTGAAGAAAAATACTAAATCGTCTGCTCCTGTTTGTGACAGTGAAAAAATACCATTTGTCAGCGGTGGAGCATCTTTAAAATACGGCCGTCTATAAACCACCGCGTACAGACCACCCTGTACAAAAATATAAATGTTAAAATACGGCGGTCCACAAACAACCGCATACAGACCAGCCCGTACAAAAATATAAATGTTAAAATGCTTCCGTCCACAAACCACCGCATACAGACCACCCTGTACAAAAATATAAATGTTAAAATACGGCCGTCCACAAACCACCACATACAGACCAGCCCGTACAAAAATATAAATGTTAAAATGCGGCCGTCCACAAACCACCGCATACAGACCACCTTGTACTTTGGTTTGTTTAGTTTTACGTTCTATTAACAGCCAGGGTCATGTAAGGACGTGCCAGGTTTGTTGGTGGAGGAAAGCCGGAGTACCCGGAGAAAAACCACCGGCCAGCGGTCAGTACCTGGCAACTGCCCCACATGGGATTCGAACCCGCATCCCAGAGGTGGAGGGCTTGTGGTAATATGTCGGGACATCTTAACCACTCGGCCACCGCGGCCCAAACCACCACCTTGTACAAAAATATAAATGTTAAAATATGGCCGTCTATAAACCACCGCATACAGACCACCTTGTACAAAAATATAAATGCCGTCTACAAACAACCGCATACAGACAACCCTGTACAAAAATATATGATGTTAAAATACGGCCGTCCACAAACCATCTCCTTCAGGCCGCCCTGTACAAAAATAAACACTGTTAAAAATACGGCCGTCCACAAACCATCGCCTTCAGCCCATCCTGTACAAAAATATAAATGTCAAAATACGGCCGTCCACAAATCATCGCCTTGACTCCGCCCTGTACAAAAATATCCAGAGTTAAAATACGGCCGTCCACGCCACCGCCTTCAGCCCATTCTGTTAAAAAATATACAAAAAATAAAAAGGTATCCGTCCACACCATAGCTTTTACTCCTCCCTGTATAAAAATATAAATGTTAAAATACATAAGTCCACAACATCGGCTTCAGCACATACTGCATAACCACTACCTTATGTCCGCCCAGTGCAAAAATATAAATTGTTACTATACGTTCTTCACTACCATCGTCTTGGCACCACCCTGTACACAAACATGAAACATTGAATTACGTCAATTTTCAAAGTTCCAATATATTAATATGTCCGTCCTACATATATCTGTTCAAGGATTTATTAATATATAATTCTAAAGTAAACATTGTTTTGATATTGGCAAGTTTTTATGATAATTGGCATTTAACACAATACTTTTAGAATTTAAAACAAACCTTTCAATGAAAACGCTTTAGAAATAAAAGAAACTTTTAAAATAAATCGAAGAAAGAAAGTTATTCATTAATGTGTATAAATTCACATGCATAATACAATTTTAAAAAAAATGTGTAAAATAACTACAAACAAACTTACGATGGACGTGTAAATGATAGCTGTGCCTGCCACTATAAAGACGGAGGCCCAGAATGGAAAATCGGTCACTGAAAAGTATCATAGTGTGTTTGAGTATACCAGGAATCATCCTTCTTACGGTGTGAATCAAACATTCTTTCGCGGTAACTTAATTTCTCGGTTTTCATTTCAAAATAAGTCCGCGAACATAAACGTTTGCAGATTTAAAAAAAACAATTGGAATTCTTAACTATGATAGTGATTTAGATATTAATTCGCATATATAATATTTCGCAAATCGGCTTGAATCATGAAATTCCTAAAAATGTTAATGGTCTGTAACTTAAACAGTTGGTTAATTGATGGATTTGGTGCATTTCAAATATTATGAGGAAAATTGGAACGCAGTCATATTTGATCATTGCCAAAGTTATTTGAGCTATTTAACAAAATGTCGTTACATTAAATATGATAAATGAGAATAAGGAATATTATTTATACGGACGAAATAGTTCTATGACAATATGGGGGCAAAAGATCTTCATTTCCAAAAATAATGCAAATCTTGCCCATGCTTCAATAGAGTTTTGCAGGAAGGCAGTAACTGAGGCAAGCATTCCACTATTACAAGGAGACACAACACGAATATACCGCAGACTCCCAAAACACACACCTAGCACTTCACACACCGCAACACTTCGCACACATGAAAGACCGTCCTTACCTGACCCAGACTGTTTATAAGATGTTACACCTAATAAAATTAACACATTCATGTACAGAATACATACCTGCCTCCAGTGCAATAGCCGGCCCGTAAAGCACTATACCCATGTAAAATATCTAAAAATAAGAAGAAAAAGTCATATCATGAGATATTGACGTAGAAAACGAATCGAATGTCCTCTTATTGACTCTCATCATGAAGAAAGAACTAATCACATTTTTTTCACAATATGATTTTGCATAAAGATGCCCCACCGCTGACAAATGAATGGTAGATCTATTTTTTTCTCTATCAAAAATGTTTTTTTCTCTGTATCGCTATCTCTGCCACCGTATCACTGTCTGTGAGCAAATGATCAAGTATTTTTCTTCAGTTACAAAATTTACTTACTTTACACCATTATCATCATTGAAAATTTGAGCATCTCGCTTTACTTCAAGATAAAAATATTAAAAACTAATTAATTGCATCCGGAAGAAAATCCACAGCACAATCCCCTATATGGAATGAAGTACTTTTTGCGCATGTACGTAAAGCTAAATGAATTATTGCATATGCATTTTTTCCACTTCTTCAAATAGTAGGCACTAACATCCCTAGTTTGTGCTTCCTACCACAAACTAACAAGCAGCAAGCTCTGTTCACTCAAGGAATTAACGCAACAAGGATATGGCGAATACTTGGCACATCTTAATGAAAAAAGATGGCCGATAAGTTTTATTATATGATCTTTCAATTAAAGTTTTCAATAAAATAAGGTTTTACAAAAAACTATGAGTGAAGGTGCGGCTTTAAAATCGCCGCACAGTACAATATCCAGAAATTTTACAAGAGAGAACAATATGCTAACAATAGCAAACATACATTATACATATAAATGGTACACATACAAGTACAAAGATAGCGGTGACAAAATATTACGAGAGAGAACAATATGCAATAAATGATAAAATAACAATAGTAAATCTACATTATACATATAAATGTTACACATAGAACTACAAAGAAAGCAATGAGTATAAAATAAATGTGGATAATAAGAACAAACAGGGATGTGGTCTGGGTGGGTAATGAAATGTTGATAGAATCGATTAATGGCGCCTGTGAAAATTTTTTCTGTCCGCTGAAATGAGTAGTGCGCAAACTCATAAACAAAGCGTGGTCACGTGAGCTGATAAGCCAATCAGAAGTAATCAAATATATACGCAGAGGCGGTAAATTTGAAACGACTACAAGGAGGCGGTAAATTTGAATCGTGTAAAAAATCGTCTATTGCATAGACTCTTTATTTTTCCACTTCTTCAAATAGTAGGCACTAACATCCCTAGTTTGTGCTTCCTACCACAAACTAACAAGCAGCAAGCTCTGTTCACTCAAGGAATTAACGCAACAAGGATATGGCGAATACTTGGCACATCTTAATGAAAAAAGATGGCCGATAAGTTTTATTATATGATCTTTCAATTAAAGTTTTCAATAAAATAAGGTTTTACAAAAAACTATGAGTGAAGGTGCGGCTTTAAAATCGCCACAAAGCTTCATATATATATAACCTATAACACAATATATGAAGCTGCCGCCACCCTTGCTGCGTATGAATGAAATACTAACTACAGACCTGATTACCAGTTAAAATTATTATAGAAAAAATACCAGTGGAAAACATAAAGCAAAATAGGAAAGAATAAAAAACAATCTAGAACTTACTGGAAACAGTGAAGCAAGTTAAAACTTCAGAAATGTAAGTTAAATAGGTGAAAATGTTTGGAGAATATAAACTATTTTGTTCAAACTTATTTCAAGCCGACAACACAATGATAGTTGTTGATCTAGACAAAGAAAATAATCGACAAATTGAATCAATATAAATGTATAAAACAGCAACAACTAGCATGTTGAACAAAGAGGAGTACTGCCACAAAAAGCTGTGTTACCTAACTGGTATTAAGATAGCCTGAGCATGTGTATTACAACAATAACTGAATGCTATAAATTATAGTGCAAAAATAGAAAAAACACCGGAGAGAGTGTTGCATGAACAAGACAAAACTATTACGTCCCATAAAATTGGGACCACTTAATGTAGACTTGTATCCCATCGAAGGTTTAGTCTAGAGCTAGGGCGTACCGCCACAAAAGATCCGAGCATTACCTTATACAATAAAAAACATGTATAAAAACATATAAAACATATATAATGTAAGGTTACAAGTTTTAACCTTTGTAAAAAATTTAACTTAATATGTCTTACTGTTCACATGTAACAGCTCGTGCAAAATCTAATTAGAAGAGTATCAGCCAGATCCAGGGCGTACCGCCACAAAGGATATCTAACAGATAATAAAAAACAAAATAAAACACTGTAATCTAAACATTAAAACAAGAGCAGCTACTATTCTCAAATAATAAGTACATTGAAAATAACATTAGACCAGAAAAATCTGAACCGGGGCGTACCGCCACTATGGATCAGAACTAGCTGGACATGGAAATAAGATACAATTACATCAACTATCAAGCACTAGACAGAACTGGGGCGTACCGCCACCATAGTTCTCACCTATGATAAATACCCAATCTAGTAATATCTTAGCTAGACAGATACATCAACAGGGGACCAACCACTACAAAGTACCCTACGTTACGGAATGTTTGCCAAACCTTGTGAACGAATGTAGACTTTAAAAGCGTCGCTTTTCCAACGACCTAGAGATCGGATTTGGGAATCAGAAAGACCTAATGAATTTGCAGCAAAGGATGCTCCCCCAATTCTGAAGGAGTGACCTTTGAAACGTGACACATCAAGGTGGCACAGTGACAAGCATTTTTGGACGAGGGAATCAAAACGCTTTCGCGGGAAGGGAAGTCCTTGGCGTGTTAGAAAGAGGCATCCTGCTTTAGAACCACGAAGTTTTAAATAATTGATAAGGTATAACACTGGACAATGCTTCTGGGGCATGGCTTTGACTGGAATAGTGTGAGGTTTCCCACTGATGTTGTGCTTAAAATGACGAAATGTGATAAATATTTGATTTGGTCTTTTGTCTTTAAATTCAACATCAACATCTGCTAATTGCAACAATTTCTTAGCTTGCGCTGAAGTATATGCTAGCAATTCCCCTAAACGAGCTAACGCATAAAATGCTAGTGTAAAGACCGCTGCTAAGAGAGACTGCTCGTGTGGGCAACTAGTAACTTTGCAGATTTGTTCACAAAGTGAATGCAAAATTGGAATAGTTATGGGCAGTCTCGTGTCGAAAGAAGGGGCCAGACGTGTAGCACCTTGAATGACCTTGCGAACAAAGAAGGATTTGGTAGGGTCGTTTAAACCATTTAGCTTATGTACATAGCCTAAAGCTGACAACTGTGACGTTATAGTACCAGGTGCCTTGCCCATTTGGTAGGCATGGGCAACATATAATGCTACTGTACTATGAGGTACTGGTATGCAGAATGGTTGTCCTAGTATGACAGTAGAAAATTGCGAAATCGCTGATAAAGCTCGATCATATATTCTTCTTGATGCTGGGGCCAGAGAAGCATTCAGGAGGGTTGACAAAGTGGGAAGAAGAGAGTTTGGTCCACCTGAGGATGCACTGGAGTTGGCTGAGGATTTGCAGAAGGCAGCAACTCTTTGAACCGCTTTATCTGTAAACGAGACAGAGCATCAGCCAATATATTTTTTCTACCTTCAATATGTTGAGCTTTTATCAAAATGTTATGGTGTAAACATTTTAGGACTAGAGCGCGAACCATTGTCATGATCACAGGGTCTCGAGAAGATTGAGAGTTTAAAACCGAAACAAGACTCATGTTATCAGTAAATAACCAGATAGCCGTGTTTTCTACTTGATGACCCCATGTATATATAGCAGCGACAATAGGATATAGCTCTAAGGCATTGATGTGAGGTTTTGTAATGTTGGGTGCCCAAACACCATACAACCATTCATCCTTGAATACAGCCCCAAAACCAATAGAAGCTGAGGCATCAGTAAAAAGCTGAATTGTCTCTGAGGTCTCCCATATATCTGACAAGAAGAAGTTTTTTCCATTAAATTTGTCTAAAAATTCAGCCCATAATGCCATATCAGCTCTTCCACCCGCGTTAAGTCTAATTTTATGACCCGATTTCTTTATGCCCTTGGTCAAGTCTATCATCCGACGCAGGAAGGGCCGACCTGGTATCACGACACTAGTTGCAAATTGTAATGTCCCAATTAAAGATTGTAATTCCTTAAGGGTGACTTTTTTGCGACATTTGAAATCGTGGCATAAAGCTTTACATTTAGATAGTTTGTCTTGTGGGAGACGAGATTCCATGACAATAGCATCAAGAGTGATTCCTAGAAAGGGGAGGATTTTATCCGGTCCAAAAGTTTTTTCTGTTGCCAAGGGAACCCCTAACTGTGAACAAAGTAATTGAAAATCTTGTAAACTCGAAAGGCATTTCTCATAAGAAGGTTCAATGAACAAAAAATCATCCAAAACTTTGACAATGGCTGATGTTCTGCCTCGCTGATACATGATCCATTCAATAGCAGAGCTAAACATCTCAAAAATTCTGCAACTTTCTGCAAGGCCCATGGGAAGACATTTATCAAAATAAAATTGACCTTTCCAATGAAAACCAAGCAGATGGTGTTGACTGGGGTGAATTGGAATAATCCTGAAAGCTGATTCAATATCTGATTTGGCCATAAATGGTGTTGGAGTACGTTTCAAGAAAGATATTGCGTCCTGAATTGTTTGATACTGTACCGACGTAAACTCCTCATGAATACCATCATTAATAGAAGAACCCTCTGGAAAACTAAGGTGGTGAATGAGTCGGAATTTATTGGATTCTTTCTTAGGAACAACCCCTAAAGGGCTTAAATGAAAAGTTGAAAATGGTGGATTTGGAAATGGGCCTGCAATACGACCTGCTTGTATTTCTTTAGCCAGTTTTTCGTCAACAATTTCAGGCATATCTTTAGCCGATACCAGATTATTGCAGAATTCATGAGATGGCTCACCTTGAAAATGAAATTTAAAACCTTCAGTAAAACCATTCACTAAATAAGAGGCTTTTCCCTGGTCATAACCCTGAAGGGCACGAGCAAGAAATACTGGATCAACCGGCGAGATTACTTTATTGTCCGAAGCGCCATTGATGCCCGCGGGCATTTCCACGATAGGGGAAGCGGTAGTTGGATGGATTGTTGAAACGTTGGCCGAAGCGTGGCCCACGAAAGCGAAAGTGAGGGGGACGAAAATTGCCATGGGTAGATGACCCTTGGTTGCCCTGATAGCCCAAAACCGGGCAATTAGAGCTGGCATGTTTCGCCCCACAAACTCCACATTTGTGCAGAAATTTGCACCCACTGCAATATTCACCACGCGCGTAGCGATGACAGACATTTGTATTTTGAGACAAGTTTGCGCGACGCGACATGGCCTCCTGCCACAATTCCATTTGGCATTCATCCCAGCGAAGATGACATGCAGGGTTGGCCATCAACATTCTAAATGTTTTGTCATAATATCGCCAGTCTGCATGTTTTGCTGCCAGATGACGGACCATCGACATGTATTTAAGCAGTTTGGGAAAAACCTCTTTGTTAGCATCTATGCTACAAAACACAGCAATAAATATATTAAAATGATTTGTCCATTCATCTATTGATAGAGTCTTTGGTGGACCAGATTTCCTGACTAGCTGAAAGGATGGTTTGTCATCATTGGTGTTGATGACCATAGTCATGTTCCCATCAGTGTCTTTATCTGTTAACGTGCTCATGTCAACGAATTTATTTGCCAAAATCTTTTGTCGAACAATGTCAGAGACCATCAAATGTAAGGGTAAAGATTGAGACACGAAATGCCTCGAATTGTCAGTGTCTGTCTCTACGTCATCATGAAAGGCGAGAGAGTTGGCTGGAAAAATGCCCTCACCAATAGCCATTGTTGTGGATGGGGCACTTGACATGTTGGCAGTCACAGTTGTTGCAGTAAACTGGGTGCTGGGTGGGGTTGTGGTTAACACGACTGTTGTTGGTGTTGCTGCTGTTTGAACAGCAGAGGCATTGGGCAAAGGTACATCTATTGGCTGAGCAGGGGGATGAATGTGTGCACGAGCCTCCTGCATCCCGGCTTCAAAGGCTTCTCTGATGAGGCCCTGTAATTGTGAGGAGGCCATCGTGACCTCTGGTGAACTGGAGACAGGAATAGTAGGCTCGGCCCCAGAAGCTGATGTTGCTGTAGAGGCTGACGCCTGGTTGATTCGACTCCGTTTTGACACTGTAGCATTGACATATTGGTTTTGCAGGGCAGCTCGACGCTTAGGAGGCATTATGGTGTATCTGGAATTAAATAAGTGTGGCCAGCAATAATGAAGTTCACAAGAATTCCTTAGTTCAAATTAAATCAAAATTGTGCGTAAAATAACACGACGCTTTTGTAGACTTGAACTTTGATAATTCCAGAGTAAGTCCCCAAATATTAAGAACAAAGAAAACAAACATTGAAATTAATAATGTAACTGCGAACTTGTGACCTTAAATAAATAATTGTAATTGTAAGTAAACATTATCTCTATATATATATAGTTAAAGAACTGTTATTATTCAATTAAAAATTATATCAGAAATTCCAATAATAAAGGGGTAACAAATTGGTGTTCTTAATGTAAAAAGAATAAACAAAACAAAATTAAGATTATAATGATAGTATATTGAATCAATAATGACAACAAAACAACTAATAAATGTACGCGGGCACTTAGGCAAATAAAATTATAATGTTTTTGAGATGAACGCGGGCACAAAGGCAGAATAACGGGTACACGACAAAGCAACCCAGGGTTTACACCTCTGCCTAAACAGATATATGGCGTATATGTAAGCCAAAATGGCAAACAAAGCCCCGAGAAGCTGTGTACAAAAACTTTTTTTTTTTTTTTTTAGATCTTATTTTTATTGATAGATCTTATAGAAAATGTGGAATGTCTTGATTCTTGAACAGAATGGTACATAAATAAATCAAATTGTCTTAATACTGTAGAAATACCTAGATGTCAGGCCAAGTGCCTGTTGCAAACCAACACAGGGGGAAGGGAGACAACTCCTGATAACTATGGAAAACAAATTAACGTTTGAGGGAGTATAAGATACAACCTTTGATTGACCTATAATATGGCTTCATATTATGAAAATGCACACCATCTTGACACAGAAGTTCGTTTTCATTCCAAATCTCACGTGTATGTTTCCAAAATACTACTCCAGGTATCTCCAAACTACGAGCCAGCAAGTCATTAGTCTCGGCCACCCGCGCATTGTAAACAGAAATAGGAACATCCCCTTTATGCCGACGCGTCCGTTCACGGCGAAATAACTGACACACAGCAATTTTTTGAACACCACAACGAAGAAGACTATGCACGAAATCAATAATCGCAGCGACGACTTGGTTGGGCTGAAAGTTCGGCCTACTGAGATCATTACCGCCGCATTGTAAACAAACAAGCTTATAAGAACTGGAAGCGTAACGGTGAAAACGGGAAACTAAACGAGCGATATTAGCACCCGGAATCCCAACCAGATGAACAACATCGTTTGAGAAGCCAAAATTATCACGCGATGGGGATGCCTGTATAAACTTTTCCAAACGAGCGATAAAACTGTGGCCGAGTACCAAAACATGAGCTGGGTCAGACATGACAGATGTGGCCTTGGCCTTGTGACCTGGTTTTGAGCTTAATCAAGCGAAGAAAAGTAAACAAACTTACCCGGAAACGAAAATTGATGATCACTGCCAAATAGTTACATGTCGTTGACAGATATGAAGTCAAAAGAGTACTTGAAAGTGCAAATAATGAAATGTTGATAGAATCGATTAATGGCGCCTGTGAAAATTTTTTCTGTCCGCTGAGATGAGTATTGCGCAAACTCATAAACAAATCGTGGTCACGTGAGCTGATAAGCCAATCAGAAGTAATCAAATATATACGCAGAGGCGGTAAATTTGAAACGACTACAAGGAGGCGGTAAATTTGAATCGTGTAAAAAATCGTCTATTGCATAGACTCTTTATTTTGTGTCAATTAGACCCATATATACACGAATAAACATCACTTTATGTTCAAGTGATGTATATTGTTTATGCTATGTCAGTAGTGGAGCATTTAACCAAGCAACAATCTTAGTGTCAAATGATTTAAATATAAAATATGAATATATACTAAGCAAACAAAAAAATATTTCAAAAAAATAAAACTGGTATTTTTATATTGTAGGAAAAGTTTTTTGTGGTTTTTATTCAAAATATTTTGAATTCATCAAAAACATGTTGATCAATCATCAATTAAACAGAATCATGGTTTTAACTTTGAAAACAATGTTTAATATAAAGATTGCGATATTTACTTCCGTATTTCAATATCTTTTGCGATGATTTCATTTGACCTTGTATTAGTGTCATCTCACGTTTCAGTATAATGCCAACGGTTTTATAGTTATACACTTCACTAGGTCATTATGCCCTATCACGGAAACATTATGAAGGTTGTACTGTATAATGGATATACAATACATGACCTTTTTTACATTAACGTTTTGAATACAAAGCGGCTTTACACATAACCAGTATTCCATGAAATATGATGTTTAATGCATGCTCGTATAAATATTTATTCATCATTTTCGGAGCGGGACAGTGGGATTTAGTTTTCTAAATCACGATCTAAAGGTCATTGAAAAAAATCGGTTCCACTCAGTTTATCATAAAGTCGAAGTTCATTATGATTTAATTTGCAATGCTCTTAGATATATCTATATTTGAGGTTGCAACTTCAAATTAAATTTCCATTGAACCATTGCTATAGAAAACACTAAGTCAGCGAGTAATACATTTTGAACAATTTATAGTTTTCTCGCTTAGCATACTTGGACGACTGGTTCAGTATAATGTGACCGGGTGGGGGTTGTTTCTTGTGTCTACAGCAGCATGCTTCAGTGTTATAACACTAAAAAAGACAATAGAGCCTCTATTCTAGAAGACACAACATGAATATACCGCAGTCTCCCAAAACACACTTCGCATACATGGGAGGCATCCTTACATGACCCAGGGTGTTAATAGGACAATAATTCAATCAAACAAAAGAACAAAAAAACTTTCTTTTCATTAAAGACATGGATTGTCTTTTCAGGTCATTTGACCCGGGTCAGGATGACCTATTGTCATGTTTCGTCTTTCGTCGTCTGCGGTGCGCCGTCCGCCGTGCGTAAACTTTTCACATTTTGAACTTCTCAAGTTCTACCAGTGCGATTTGGTGGAAACTTGTATGAAATTATCCTGACATGGTCCCGACAAAGTGTTGTTTTTTCGGGTCAATTCGAAATCCAATAAGGCAGCCATAGCCGCCGTCTTGAAAACACATATTGAGAACTTCTTCTCGAATTGTACCAGTGCGATTTGGCTTAAACTTGCATGGATTTATCCTGACATGTCCCGCTGTTACATCTCTGGTTGATCCCAAATCGAAGATGGCTACCATGACATTGTGTCTATTTCCTATAAGATTATTGCCAAGGTACTCAAGTGACCGTTAAGGCCCTTGGACCTCTTGTTTCATATATTGTCATATAACATGTACGTACGTAATACAGCATTCCAATCACCGTGCCCAATGTCCGCGGTGCTTTGCTTTTGTACCGAAGCTCGAAATACTAAAAAAATAAGCAGATTTGTTCAATACATCAATATTTATATAAATAACTGTAACAATATGTTCATGTAAACCATGCATGAGTATATAGTGAATAAATACCAAATTTATCAAAATTCGATATTCAACATCTACTTCGAAAATATCCTCGCTTGAAATTCAACATCTGAAAACTTTTGTGATTTCAATTTTTTTCAAAAAATCTTTTATTATTAAAGCACAAAATGGTAATTTTGATTAATCATATTCATATAAAAAAGAACGAAATTGCTCTAGATATTACTGACACGATTTACATAGCATACACACTTCAACCAACATCGATAATATCGTGTGTGACATTTTACACAGTTCTATAGTCATTCTTGTATGTAAACGCATAAATTGTAACTAAAGCAAGTACCGAGAGGACAAATTCTCTGATGGCAAACGATTTCCGCAGAAATGTTAGGGGGCTCCAAATTGAAAATCAGTTATAAGTCAGTGAAATATGTCAGTGGAATTGTCGCTTAAGTAATTTTATAGCAACAATAACTACTGTATATATCGTTCCGATATTGTTTGTACAAGTGTACACTATATATATTTAAAAATCACCTTCAATGCATGTCATTTTATGGAAATATTATACAAAAGTAAGTGTGTACTTTGCATAACCAATGAATGTAGACCGTGATTATTGTGTTATAGTTCCATAACATGAAAGACCTTATTCAAGTTATAAATCAATATTATCCTGTGATATTCCAAATGTCTAAAATGATTTATGTATTCAGTCAGAAAGCTGTTGTGTCAGCCAGTCAGATGCGGCATTGCAAACAGTGTCTTCATATTTTTTACGTTATGAGATGATGACATAAAATTATGAGCCAATGAAAATGCTCGTAACAAACAACATTGAGTTTTATTCCATTTACCTCAAACACACTTGTAAGTTTGAGGGGATGGAACAATGGTACTACGACTCTCGTGGAGACCAGCATGGCAATCATCAAGCCAACACTCGCCCACATAAGGTCTCCTCCGTATATATAAACCTCGGCAGGAAATCCCAGGACCAAGATGGAAGACTCAAACGAGACCACGAGAGAGACAGCCACGGGTAGCATCTTCAGACGGCGGTTCCCGAGCAGGTACTCCAGCGTAGTCTTCTGTCCGCCCCCAGAACATGCCGAGTACACACCTGGGAATGTAGACACCTGCCATATTTATCCATTTTTTGTTTTATCTTTTTTATTTGTTTTTATATCCAATGACACTTATATGAACTGTCTTATAAGAAGCGGAGTACTTGGCGTATCTGATTGTTAACAATGGCTGAGACATACCAATATTTCTCATCAGCCGTAAGTCGAGTTAGTGACGTACACTTTATTAGTACAATGTACTCTATCACATGTCGAGTGACTTCGTCCATGTACCGCATTCTGATTGGCGGAGAGATATTTAGCATGTCACGCTGTCATACGGCAGTTATCATTAGAACAATAGAAGACAATAGCCACGTTCGTAGCAGACCCTAGCACTTGATGATAGTGTATTTTTGACAAAATTAACCGCACGAAAAATATGCGCACTCGCTTCGTTTTCGACGCCATGTTTGTTGTGTTGTTTATTTTGAAGTGACGCTTCCAAATCTTGCATGAATCTATTTATTACTAGCTTTTTTCAAAATAGTCTGTTTATCAGCATCATTTTTCAAATAAGGTCCGGAGCTTTCCGTCGATACCTTTTGGCTTACCGTCCAAACTACATGGTTTTTTTATTATCCCGTCAGTGATTAGCAGAACGGAAGACAATAAGCGTCGTCTTCGTGGCATTGATAATTTTGTAAACAGACGACGGGACGAAACCAAAATTCATTGAGATTTACAAAAACGTTGAAATGATGACATAAAAGTGTATGCCAATGAAAATGCTCGTGCTCACAAGTGCATGAAAGAAGACAACAATAATATATTACTGAATGCTTATTGTGAGTAATGTATGTTCTTTTACTACCGACGGCGAGTTTCGACTTTTGCTAAAATAAGTAAAATGTGAATACAAATACTTTAAAACTAGTTTTGTTTCTAGACATTTGGTATAATAAAATAAAAGCCCTGCAGGTAGGGCGTTAGAATTGTACCTGCTGCCCCTATTGCATGATCGTAAAAGGCGACTAAATTTAGGATCTTATCTTTTCTCTTCTTCCTAACTGACTTTATCTTTCCTAAAGCCTCCCTTGGCACCGCCTCACTTTTGGCCTTGAGTTGAGCGTTCGCCCTTGTGAGGAAGGCTCTGGGTTCTGTCCCCTGGCCGAGACACACCAAAGTCTATAAAAGTGGAAGTTACTGCTCCTGCTTAGCGCTCAGCATACAGGGAGTGGGACGACTGGTTCGCCCGTTGTCTGTATAATGTGACCGGGTGGGGTGTGTTGCTTGGTTCTTCGGCGGCATGCTTCAGTGATATAGCACTATAAAAAGGGCAACAGTTCCACTATACAAGAAGACACAACATGAATAGACCACAGTCTCCCAAAACACGCACCTCGCACAACATACACGCAACACACCGCATACATGGGAGGCCGTCCTTACATGACCATAGCTGTTAATAGGACGTTAATTAATCAAACAAACAAACAAACAAACATAATAAAATAATAGAATAAATACTACCTACATTACAGGGTCACAGTGCCTTGTGTCACCCCACGGCTTCGCATTGAGTGACTGTGATATCCTCGGGATGACACTAGGCACTGTCTGCCTCTAGTACAGGTTGTATTAGTATAGATGGAAATCAACTATAACGTCAGTGAATAGTGACATGACGACAGGCTCAAATGACGCGTCGTCACAAAATAGGCCTATCTGCTTCCGCTTGATTTTTGCAGCACATTTAGACGTTGAAAGTTTTGCCAGGGCTTGCCAAAGCTTGCAAAAATATAACTTCTAAGACTCATTTCATAAAACCTCATACGATATGGAATTTCTTTTATGATCATATATTAATCAACCCTTTAAATTAAATTGATAACATTAATGCGTTGATAGCGAGCCTGGGAATGGAAGTATGTGTCCTTTGGCGGAGTCACTAAAACGACTTTGTACTGTAACGTCCTGAGACATGATGTGGCATTTAAGAATGCTTAATCACAATCTGATTAAAATACAGATCCGTATTATCAATACGTTAGATAAGAGGATCTGAGAAAATCACCTTAGGGGTCATGTCCAGGTGACCTTTGTAAATGGCCAATCAAATTGCTGCTGGCAAAATTTTGACAGTGAGTTTCAGGGGACGAAATAGTTTGAAAATATGTCAGAATTATTTCCGTGTATGTAGTCATCTCGCCCAAAGAGCACAATAAAGCTAATCGTATTGATATGTTGGGGGAAATGGCGTGCAGAGCAACGTGCTGAAAATGCATTTGATCTGAATTACACGTGGTATAAAGGTCATCCGAACATGACCCTTAATCGGATTTTCTCAGATCCTCCATTGAACGGAGTGGTTATAAGGATCTGTATTTCAATCAGATTGGCTTAATCATAAATATACAATATTATAAAAACGTCAAACTATTGTACTACAAGTCATTTAGAGGTGAACTACCCACTGACTTACCAATCCCAATAGAGAATGATATCATTCCAGCAAATATGACGTAATCAACCACGTGGAAACCGAACTCGGGCGCTAGAAAGAAAGATGTCTTCATTACTTTAAATTATCTTTTCATATAGGTCAGAACATAATACTGATTGTATCGTCATTGCTTCTTAAAAGAAACTTGCAATTTGGTTAAGTTAAGGAATTAAGAATAAAAAATGATGACATAGCTCTTTTATACAGTAAGAATACATGACACATAATTATCTCATCCAAATTTTTAAGATTATCAACAACATCGATAAAGTCGACAAAGATAAATTGTTTACAATGTCTCCCATCACCTTCACAAGAGGTCACTCTAAAAAGATCGTGAAGCCAGTATCCAGACTAGAAGTAACCAAACATCGATTTAACAGCAGAATTGTAGATATTTGGAACAATTTGCCAGAAAATGTAGTGTCTGCAAAGTCGGTGAACTCCTTTAAATCACGCCTTAACCAGCACTGGCAAAATGAACTCTCCAAATTATCTCCTACTTGTTATAGTGCTACCTGATCAATTATTTGATCATATACAAGGATACGCCTCCAGAAGTCATAAGGACTTAAATTGGTGTTTTAATTACATGATTACATGATAATAAGTATAATTTACGAAACAATATTTATAGAAAAGCAAATATAACTTTATATTGAAATTTCCGTATGTTTACTGATATTGTAGCCTAGATATTACGATGATTGTCTAGAAAATGTCGTCTATGAATCCGTAAACGTCTGTTTCTGTGAACATCTGATTCTATTGATCTTTTCTAATCTTCCTCACCAACTTCTTCCTAACGTCTCCATTGACACCGCCTAACTTTTGGCCTTCAGTTAAGCACCCGATCCTGTGAGGTAGGCTCTGGGTTCTGTCCCCCGGCCGAGACACACCATAGTTTATAGCGCACAACATAACAGAAGTGGGAGGATTGTTTTGTCCGTTGCCAGTATAATGTGACTGCATGCGGTCTGTATTTTCGGTGCCATTTTTTTTCAGTGAGATACAATGTAGTACTATAAAATGGTTAATAGCCTCGCTATTACAAGGAGACACAATAATATACTGCAGCCACCCACAACATACATACATCCACACTCCCGTCAATAGCTGTTAAATCTTATCAACCATCCAATCAATTTTTTTAAGCTTATCTCCGTTCATATTGCTGTTTTACTTATATTTTACCTGGTTTGAATTTTAAGCTTTTTGTGTTATACCATAACTGATATCTTCAAAAACGGTTAACGAGTTAAAATTATATGTGTTGTAACTGGATGAAAATTTTGATATGCAATGTTTTGTTCTGTAATGTATTGAAACCATCAAGTTTAACGAATTAAGCTGTGATAACCATTCAAATGGACTGACAAACATGACATGTGCTTTATGAATATAAGTTTCAACACAAAATGTATGCACTGTAAAATTCTTGTGTTTTATGCCTTTTGTATGTCTAGATGGAAACATATATACAGAAAGAAAGACATTTACATTTACTAATAGCACTGTTAAAATGTGCAATGCAAATGAAATAGTACTGCCAAAAATAATGTTCAGCTCTTATTTGTACTTGAAATAAATTTGAAATATATGCAATTGAAGTATTTTAATTCTTCTCAAAATGTTGGTAATGTGGGCTACTTAAAAAACTCTTGATTTGTGAGTATTACGGCATATACAACTTCACAGTATTCATATAGTACAACAATTATGTTTCTGAATGGTTCACGCAAATATATAGTAGTAATACTTATTATCGAAATAAACTGAAGTCGGATTACGTTAATCTTGTAAAACAAACAAAAGTCTATTACGTTTATGAAATCAAAATTGGATGCGTATCTAGAAATCAAAAATTAAAAATACATTATATAGTATACATACCCATGTCTCCTTGCCTGTTTCACAACAGAATGTAGGTAGGTACTAAACACCTTAGTAAAAATGTTTACCTTAATTCATTCCATCCCATGACTGTCATAATCTATGTATTATCATCAACTAGTATAGCTTGATGCATCAGCACATGTCACAGGGGATGAAATTCATGTATATGTTTTTTCTTTTGACCGTGATTTAATTCATGAAGTTTCATAGCTGTTAATAGGACGTTAATTAATCAAACAAACAAACAAACCAAGGTAGAGGTAAAAAGTTGAAGTGTTAATGTAAAGTGGCCTTGTGCAACTCTTACACGTCTAGACGTTGATATGAAAAATATTCTTATTGCAAATTGTTGAGTCGACTATAAAAACAATGCATTTAACATCACTTTTCAACCCTATGTTTAAGACCATTTATTCGTTGTAATTCCACGAATCTCGGTAAAATGTGCATTGTTTACGCTCACCTATCTAAAAATGCAATATTTCCTTATTTATTTATTCTTTTGGTTAATTTCCTCTACCATTAGTATGTTCCGGATATGATAACTGCTGTACAATTTATGAGAAATAATGGACTATATCAGCAAGGACGTATATGAGAAGGATAAGTCACACTGGGTTTTGGGGAAGTCCAATGCAGGCGCTTTTGTGTTTGTGCACTGACCGTGACGTTGGGCGACGACTGATTTTCCTTTGATATCCGCCGGCGCAGCCTTTGATGTAGCTTGCGGGTGCGAGGGTTACCGTCTTACTTTCTGAAGCGGTGCTGTCATTTCATGAGCTGTAGATTTTTTTGACGAAAATTTAAGACATATCCCCTAAACATTCCGTCTTTAAAGCAAGTTATAAACGTCGTGAAATTTAATAAACTTTACAATGGTGTTTCGTTTGACTCGATAAGACAAGTATTTGTTGAGGAAAACGGTTTTTATTCCCGGTTCATAGGCGTCTCGCGTGGTGTTTAGTAATGTAAGGAGACAGACACGAATCCTTCTCACTTATAAATCCTTGATATAAGTAACAGTTTAGAGCACAAACTGGTAGATATGTTGCTTTATTTTAGTCTATATTGGGTACCATGATAAAGAGACACTAATTATAAATTGAAGTATTACTTCAGGCACCAAAAGGCGTTGAAGATTTTTTTTAAATGAATTTAACTATGACTTTTTTAGTCCTGGTTAAGTATTCATGCTCTCCCATTTACATATATAAAGCGGAGTGTAGCTTTACTGAGTTGCTATCTGAGGCTAAACATGTACAGCAAGTTAAATCATGTATTGTTGAGGAGATATATTTAGTAGTTATACTCGTTTCGCTCTGATAATCTTAAATAATCTGGGGTATGTTTACTTGTCGTATACCATCCTTTCTATCCATTACGTCTGTGTACGTAATACAGCCACAATTGTATGATTGTATTTTGCGGAAAACTTACAAAGACCAGAAACTTGTTATGATGGACAATAATGGTGCTTGTATTATGACAGTTTAACAATGGTCATTATGTATTTGTAAACACGGTGTAAGCAGTAGGTAGTGCACAACGTTTATCTCCGAACCTTTGTATACGATTGTTTTATACGTTGGTGATAGTGCTACCCTGCAATGACGTTCAATGTCACTTATTGATTAAAACGTATGTTAAAGGATGGAGGGAGAACCCACAAATATCAACAGATCATGCAACCTAACTGAGGCACATCGGACGTCATTCGCTTGCGTTCGTGGTCAACGGGTCACGTTACCGAGTTGTTTTAACAGACAGTAACCCGGAAGATAAACCTAACATTCTATAGTCTACAATGCTGTGAAGATCCATGTAGTCGTATTTATGACCCAGTTATCAAATCTATGGAAATGTGTTCTCTCATCATTTAACCAACATTACAGTTTTAGATAGAACATGGATATTTTATAGTCCGTAGAGTAGTTAATGCTACGGGGTACAACTGTTGAAGTGATAAATAATAACCAATGGAAATAATGTATTGGAGAGGAGAAATGTAGCGCCCAGGCCGGTATTCGAATCCGGGACCTCCGAACTTAAGCCGGTTGCTCTACCGATTTAACTATCTGATCACCGATCGTTGATCGCCCCAGTCCAGTTCCGCTAGATAGTTGAAACTAAGTAATATTTTCCTCCAGGTGTGAACACCGAAATGGCTGCCGGCGGTGAACAGTTATATGAAATTAGTAAACTTAATTTTGAGCACATTAAATATGGTGAACCGTGTTCCTTAACGGAATCAGTTATACTTCAGGTAAGTAAATGTATTTTTCAGACATTCTCCTGTTTGTATAAATCTATGTTGATGACACGATTATATATGTATATATGTTGTTAAACCAGTCCACACGCATATTGTTGATAATGAATCGCATTGTCTGAATCGTTCACGACCGTGATATGCTGTTTCATAAGTAAACAAACACTATTATCTGTGCATATTGGTGATAAGAAGTGATTGTAAACAAGAGGCCCATGGGCCTTAACAGTCACTTGAGTTAGAATATAAAATGAAACAAATAATGAAACAAATTAAAGACATATAAAAACTATATGCTGGGCCTTGAATTTTGTCAGTGATTTATACATTTGACTTTTTAGAAAATGAAGAGTATATGTTTTCTTCCATCAAACCTGTGAACTACGGTATTTTTAAAATTTTAATCATTTTGACCCTGTTTGGTCCTGCCCCTCTGGTCCCCCAGGGGGTCATCGAGGACTGGTATGGATGTTAAAATGCTATATTTTAGGCTAATAATTCTAACCAAATTTGACTCATTTCCTATGAAAATTGAGCAAAACAAATGCTCATTAATGTGTTTTCCCTATATAAACAATAGTAAACTTGACCCCATCCCCAAGGGGGAGACCCTAGGGTCATATAATTCACAATTTTATTTATTTACCTGCTGCCCCTATTGCATGATCGTAAAAGGCGACTAAATTTAGGATCTTATCTTTTCTCTTCTTCCTAACTGACTTTATCTTTCCTAATGCCTCCCTTGGCACCGCCTCACTTTTGGCCTTGAGTTGAGCGTTCGCCCCTGTGAGGAAGGCTCTGGGTTCTGTCCCCTGGCCGAGACACACCAAAGTCTATAAAAGTGGTAGTTTCTGCTCCTGCTTAGCGTTCAGCATACAGGGAGTGGGACGACTGGTTCGCCCGTTGTCAGTATAATGTGACCGGGTGGGGTGTGTTGCTTGGTGTCTTCGGCGGCATGCTTCAGTGATATAGCACTATAAAAAGGGCAACAGTTCCACTATACAAGAAGACACAACACGAACATACCGCAGTCTCCCAGTACACTCACCTCGCACAACATACACGCAACACACCGCATACATGGGAGGCCGTCCTTACATGACCATAGCTGTTAATAGGACGTTAATAAATCAAACAAACAAATTCACAATTTTTATAAAACACCTTAAGACCTTTCCATCTATAATTATTTGATTTTTTCCAGAATTTTAGAAGATTTTTGAAGTTTTAGCCTATTTGACCCTTTTTTAGCCCCGCCCCTCTACCCCCAGGGGGTCGGCCAGGACCAATATTGGTATGATATTAAAATGCTACCTCAGGCTAATAATTCTAACCAAGTTTGACTCATTTCCTATGAAAATTTAGCAAAAAATGCTCATTAATGTGTTTTTCCTATATAAACTATAGTAAACTTGACCCCCTCCCCAAGGGGAAACATGAGACCCCAGGGTCATATAATTCACATTTTTCATAAAACATACTTTAAGACCTTTTCATCTATAAAGTGTATTTGATTCTACCATTTCCAGAATTGTAGAAGAATTTTTTTGAATTTTAACCTATTTGACCTTTTTTGGCCCCGCCCCTCTGGCCCCAAGGGGGTCGGCCTGGACCAATATGGATATGATGTTAAAATGCTATCTCAGGCTAATAATTCTAACCAAGTTTGACTCGTTTCTAATGAAAATTGAGCAAAAAATGCTCATAAATGTGTTTTCCCTATATAAACTATAGTAAACTTGACCCCCACCCCAGGGGGAAACGTGAGACCCCCAGGGTCATATAATTCACAATTTTTGTACAGGACCTTAAGACCTTTCTATCTATGAAAAGTATTTGATTCTACCATTTCCAGAATTTCAGAAGAAGATTTAGCCTTTTTGACCCCGCCCCTAAGGCCCTTGGGGGTCAGTCATAGAAAATGTGTTAATGGGATTTAATGGCCATCTCATACTGATAATTCTGACAAAATTTGCCTCATTTCCTATTTCAAATGACCAAATAATGCTAAAAAAATGTGTTTCCCTATATAAACTATAGTAAATTTAACCCCCTCTCCAGGGGGAAACTAGAGACCCCAGGGTCATATAATTCACAATTTTTGTAAAGGACCTTAAGACCTTTCTATCTATGAAGAGTATTTGAGTCTACCACATCTGTGAGTAGAGAAGAAGATTTTTGAAATTTTACTCAATTTTATCCCTTTTGGCACCTCCCACAGCCCCCTGGGGGGACCATATAATTCACAATTTTGATTGGCCTTATGCCTTAGAAGGATTGTGCAAAATTTCATTGAAATTGCTTAAGCAGTTTTGGAGAAGAAGTCGAAAATGTAAATTGTTTACGGACATACGACGGACGACGCACGACGACGGACAAAAGGCGATTATAATATGTCACTTGAGACTTCGTCTCTGGTGACCTAAAAATCATAAAATGCAAACATTACGTCATTTCCAGGAAAATGTGACCAAACTGTAACGTAAAGAAACAAGGTGACACAAATAATGACTTCTAATTTATCACATTACAGATGTCGAAGGATGTGCGGTTTCAAAGAAAACAGAAAGACATTTCACAACTGCTAGCACAGTGTTTGGATGTTTGTCATGGAACAGAAGAAATGGTGAAGAACAGACGAAAGGTTTTAACTGTTAGAGATTACATACAAAATTATGACAACGAATCATTACACTGGATGAGTGGAGGCAGCGTTGGAGATGGTTTCCGATTTAAAACGTCCGATCATGATGCCATGCATACCATGAAGTATATAGTGGCCGTGTACGAAGAGCAGACACATCTGATTCCGGTAGAAGACCAAGGAAAGCAAGTTGTCTACGTCAGGGAGATGGATTGTAGACCTGGGTATGTCAATCTAGAAATACCAAGAATTTCACATGGATCTGGGTTCACGTCCGTATTTCTTAACGCAATCGTTCCTTTAAATGACTCAATGTATCTATCTAGTGATATATATAGACAAACTAAGGTAGATGCCTTTCAAAGAGTTTTGAATGTTGGCCATGTATCGCATGGGCCGTGCTCAACTGTCTATTCCAAACATTTCGGGCGCAGTGTAGACCTTACAGATGCATTTCATTGTATAAGTTGGCCGAAAGCAGCTACCGAATGGATACATCGACCTCGATTCTATGGCTGGCCAACTGAGTCAATGATTGAAAAGATTGTTAGGGGTGGATGCCATCTCGTCCCAGTCGGTGACAAATGTTCACCAGACACGTTACTACAGTGGAGGATTTCTTTTGCCAGTGCCGAACAGATGTTAGTCCATTCCCTCACACACCCACAGTTCCGGATGTATGGCTTACTGAAGCACTTGCTTGTTCAGATCGAAGACTTGCTTGAGTACATTATTGGAGACAGCGATATCGTGTGCTCATACTTCATAAAAACTCTTATCCTCCACGCTGTCGAAACTACTCCATATTTATTGTGGAGCGAAAACAACACGTACCTGTGTTTTCGATTCTGTCTCTCCATTCTGATTGAATGGGTCCGATCCGGTTACTGCCCAAACTATTTTATCCCAACTAATAACATGTTTTTGAGGAAAGTGCACGGGGAAGCCCGCCAAAAACTGCTGCATTTACTCAAGGATATGTATAACCTAAATTGGATGTGTCTTTGTGTGGAATCACCAAGGGAAATGTATATCGGGAAAATGCTTCAACAGAGCCAATGTAGTATTTCCACACAGCGGGCGGAATACATGAGAGACGTAGACTTATTTCACGAATGTTTGTTTTCGTTACATGGGCAAACCAACAACAAAGGTTTTCTCTCGTCCATGAACCGTCTACTTGTGTCTCAAACGGATGCGGATGACTTTATAGCCTACTTTGCCATGGCAACAGCACTGACTCGGATAGCCGGGGAATTATTGCTCGAGTATAACACTACTAGGAGTAATAAACAGAAGTATATTGTCATGAAGAAATGTAGAAACCTCTTAAGGCCATCAGCGTTGATGTGCGACAGTCCTGGAATGATGGTTTTAGCCACTTTCTACTATCTCACAGGGAATTACAGAATGGCCCTTCAGATGTGTGAACAGACAATGTCATCTTGTAAGATTTACATTGGCAAGTCAATACAAGCGACTAACGGTGCGGTGGAGTCGCTGGAAGACACTTCCAATACCAGAAAATATGTCTCAATGACACAGCATAGGAACTGCAAACAGGGCTACACATTCTACCACAGATTCAAAGACGTCTTTTACTCGTGTTTAGTATTTACCAAAAACAACAATGCATTCTGCTTGCCTCAGCTGCACCAAGAGGTCACTAGATACGCATATGGTGTTTATATACCACCACTACCGTACGTAGCGTTCTTATCTTTCTTGTGCTATCATGAACTGGGCGACTTTAGGAGACGGGACAATGAACTTCTAAACTTGCGGATAGCAAACTACGATCCGTTCCAAGGAGGACATAATTACTGGGTAGTTCATACACTACTGGGAATATGTTACCAGATTGTGGGAGACAAGAGCAGTGCCATAGCAGCGTTTACAGAATCTCTTCTTGTGATGCCTGAATTCAACCCCGCCATAGAGAGAATAGAAGATCTACGTAATACTCCTGATCCTGTAGACTGACTGAGAAATGGACAGCCGAACTAGAGGATCAATAACATGCACGTATTCAATAATTGCGTAATTACTTTGAATTTTTTTTCAAAGGACATTTTAATCTAAGTGACCTGCACGGAAGTTGGGTTTATATCGGTAATAACCGGTTGGAATAACATTTTGGGTATTTGGTATCACTGTGACAATCTCGCATGCCTAATGTTGTCAGTGTGGTGTGTGGAATACGAGGAACAGCTTACAAGTTGATCGCCGTCATTACAAATTGATTGCACAAATGTTGCTACCGTGTTGTAGGACAAATTAAAACGCAGAGCACCTTATTATACCAAGAATTTCTGAAATCGCTTCCATAGTGTTGTAGACCGTCAACACAGTAAATATTACTTAACAAACATTCGTTTTGTATTTCGTTACAAAGAGGATCGTATGATGGACCCAGTTTCATCAACATTCTTTAACTTTTAGTAACCCCTTAAGCTAAATACGCCACACACAAAAAACAGCAGAAATAAGGAAAGTTCCTTAAGTTAAGATTTTTGTCCTTATGTTTCTCCTATGATCTTATATCAGGAATTTCGAATTATGGAATTCTTTGCCGTTACGTAACGTTGGTGAAATTGGGACCGGCTGTAGCATCATTAAACACCCCCCTTTCACTAATGTTGCTTTTTGTCTATGAATGTTAAAATATGTTAACATTAGCAATTTTGTTCCGATTTCAAACATTTGCAAAAAAGGTAAATAAATGTGCAGAATTATTTGTGTCATAAAAACTTATTTAAAGATGCTCCACCGTCGACGAATGGGATATTTACTCTAATACAAGAGGGCCTGTATCGCTCACCTGGTTTGTAATGCCAAGTAATGTTCTGAATACAGGTTCATTGTTTGTTTTCTGAAGGAATTTGAATAGTTACGTCTAAATTTCCTATTGGGCCCCACCCCTCCTGCCCCCATGGGGTCAGAGCCAAAATTTAAACAAGTTCTGTTCCCCTTCCCCCAAGGATGTTTGTGGCCAAATTTGGTTACAATCCATGCAGAAAGCTAGGACAAGTAGCGATTTAAAGGATTTACCTCTATTTCCCCTATTGGGCCCCGCCTCTCCTGCCCCGGGAGGGTCAGAGCCGAAATTTATAAAGGTTCTGTTCCCCTTCACCCAAGGATGTTTTTGGCTAAATTTGGTTACAATCCATGCAGAACTCTAGGACAAGTAGCGATTTATAGGATTTACCTCTATTTCCCATATTGGGCCCCACCCCTCCTGCCCCCGGGGGGTCAGAGCCAAAATTTATAATAGTTCTGTTCCCCTTCAACCAAGGATATTTGTGGATAAATTTGGTTACAATCCATGCAGAACTCTAGGACAAGTAGCGATTTATAGGATTTACCTGTATTTCCCCTATTGGACCGCGCCCTTCCTACCCCCATGGGGTCAGAGCCAAAATTTATACAAGTTCTGTTCCCCTTCCCCCAAGGATGTTTGTGGATAAATTTGGTTACAATCCATGCAGAACTCTAGGACAAGTAGCGATTTATAGGATTTACCTCTATTTCCCATATTGGGCCCCACCCCTTCTGCCCCGGGGGGGTCAGAGCCAAAATTTATACAAGTTCTGTTCCCCTTCCCCCAAGGATGTTTGTGGCCAAATTTGGTTACAATCCATGTAGTACTTAAGGACAAGTAGCGATTTATAGGATTTACCTCTATTTCCAATATTGGGCCCCGCCCCTCCTACCCCCGGGGGGTCAGAGCCAAAATTTATACAAGTTCTGTTCCCCTTCAACCAAGGATGTTTGTGGCCAAATTTGGTTACATTCCATGCAGAACTCTAGGACAAGTAGCGATTTATAGGATTTACCTGTATTTCCCCTATTGGACCCCGCCCTTCCTACCCCCGTGGGGTCAGAGCCAAAATTTATACAAGTTCTGTTCCCCTTCCCCCAAGAATGTTTGTGGATAAATTTGGTTACAATCCATGCAGAACTCTAGGACAAGTAGCGATTTATAGGATTTACCTCTATTTCCCATATTGGGCCCCACCCCTCCTGCCCCGGGGGGGTCAGAGCCAAAATTTATACAGCTTCTGTTCCCCTTCACCCAAGGATGTTTGTGGCCAAATTTGGTTACAATCCATGTAGAACTTTAGGACAAGTAGCGATTTATAGGATTTACCTCTATTACCCCTATTGGGCCCAACCCCTCCTGCCCCTGGGGGCCAGAGCCAAAATTTATACAAGTTCTGTTCCCCTTCACCCAAGGATGTTTATGGCCAAATTTGGTCACAATCCATGCGGAACTCTATGACTAGTAGCGATTTAAATTAAATGTTGACGGACGGACTGACGGCCAGGTGAGCTAAACAAGAGGCCCAGAGGGCCTGTATCGCTCACCTGGTTTGTAATGCCAAGTAATGTTCTGAATACAGGTTCATTGTTTCTTTTCTGAAGGAATTTCAATATTAACCTCTAAATCCCCTATTGGGCCCCACCCCTCCCGCCCCCAGGGGGTCAGAGCCAAAATTTATACAAGTTCTGTTCCCATTCTACCAAGGATATTTATGGCCAAATTTGGTCACAATCCAAACAAAACTCTAGGACAAGAATTGATTTATAGGATTTACCTCTATTCCCCTATTGGGCCCCGCCCCTCCTGCCCCTGGGGGATCAGAGCCAAATCTTATACAAGTTCTGTTCCCCTTCCCCAAGGATGTTTGTGGCCAAATTTGGTTACAATTCATGTAGAGCTCTAGGACAAGTAGAGATTTAAAGGATTTACCTCTATTTCCCCTATTGGGCCCCGCCCCTCCTGCCCCCGGGGGGTTAGAACCAAAATTTATACAAGTTCTGTTCCCCTTTCCCCAAGGATATTTGTGG
>SAYR01052332.1:0-19367 GCA_004382745.1 Argopecten irradians irradians | reverse complement strand
AAGGGATTGCTTATAAACTTCCACCATAAACACTATCGACGACCATGCCGTTTTACCGGAAGAACAAAGATGAGGACTAAATGCGGACTAAAATCCGGATATACAACAAACTAAAATCCGGTTAACCAGGTTCCGGAATTACATATATAATTACTTATAACTACTATCGGAGACAGAACACTCCCCGTCTGATATATCTATATCACCTTTTAAAATAAGAATTGTCAAAAATGGAAGGGGAACATATACCAATTATGCAAATACTTCAGGGTGAAAGCAGCCCTGATTTAATGTTCGTTTTGATTTAAAAGTTCACTATTTGCACACAATACAGAAAGTCTGTTCCAAAATAGTCTCTTCACTCCGGAATATATATGTCCGAATCAGGAGTATAATATTCAGTTCCTAGACACCAGAAGCACAACTTCGCTGGCAGGTCTGGAGTATACCTTACGGTCTGTTCCAATACACACTTCGATTTTCCTTACGCGACCGTCGGCGCTAGGGACAGCCCTATGAATCACACCCATGGGCCACTCATTACGATACAATGATTTGTCCCTCAAGAGAACTACGTCTCCTTCCTGTAGATTCTTTTCGTCTTGCTGCCACTTCCTTTTCTCTTGCAATGAAGACAAGTATTCAGCTTTCCATCTTTTCCAAAAGCAATTGGCTAGATGCTGAACACACCTCCACTGAGCCTTGTATATGTCCTTCAATGTGAAATCATCCACACAGTGGGAGTCCACTTTGTGAGTGGTCTTCAAACACAAGAGTGTATTGGGAGTCAATGGCGTTGGAGACATTGGATCAGCAGACACACCTGCTATCGGTCTGGAGTTGATGATTGAACAAACTTCGGCCATGAAAGTTACAAGAACCTCGTGTGTTAACTTTTTGCCTTGCACATCCAACAGCAGTGCGTCCAGAATTCTTCGACTCACTCCAATAAGTCTTTCCCACACTCCGCCCATATGTGAGGCATGCGGAGGGTTAAATTTCCACGTGATGCCTTTCCGTGTTAAGAAACTCTTGAAGTTTGGATCGTCAACGTTGATGACAGTGGAGTCAAGTTCCTTCGCTGCTCCCACGAAATTTGTTCCGCAGTCAGAACGTATGAATTTCACTTCCCCACGGAGAGACGTAAAACGACGAAGAGCATTGATGAAACTCGAGGTTGTCATCTCTTCTATGACTTCGATATGGACAGCACGTATGACAAGACATGTCAATATCACTGCCCATCTCTTTGAGTGTGCTTGGCCTCTACGGGTTTTTCGTGTGATCACTGTCCATGGTCCAAATACATCTATTCCAACATACGTGAATGGAGGCGAAAGATCCAGACGCTCAGGAGGCAGATCTGCCATCTTAGGAGATTGTTGCTTTCCACGCAACTTTAAACATTGCACACAGCTTCGCAGATGAGTGTTGATCAAACGTCGACATCCAATTATCCAATAACCCGCAGCACGTATTGCACCTTCTGTGAACAATCGACCCTGATGCTGGACTTCCTGATGATAGTGAGCAACAACGAGTCTAGTGACATGGTGAGATTTGGGCAAGATAACTGGGTTCTTCTGAGTTTGTGGAAGGTCAGAATTCTTCAAACGTCCCCCAACGTGAAGAAGACCATCATCATCAAGGAATGGATCCAGATTGAGTATTGAGCTATTTCTTGGAACATCCTTTCCACTTGCAAGTGCCTTGATCTCCTTATGGAATGCTTCATTCTGAACAACTTTCACGACGAATTGTTCCGACCGTTTGACTAAATCATGCTCTTCCGCAGAGTTGCATGTCTGTTGATCCGGTTTGGTTTTTGTCCATCTAGCGGCCAAGCTTTTCACGTTAGAGATAGCACGTACAAGACGATACCATGAAGAGAAGTATTCAAATCTACTGCTCTCAAACGTTTTTCCTGAAGTTTTCTCTACTTCTGTTTTGAGGATACGTATTTCACGATCATTCTCGGGACTAATTAGAGGGTAGTCCACATCTTCTCCATGGTCTTGTTTCTCCTCCAGTATATGAGTAGGTCCTTTGAGCCACGTACAGTCTTTGAGACCATCTGCAGGAACTGACCGAGTAGCCTCATCTGCCGGATTCAGTTTTGAACAGACGTAGTTCCAGTCGCTGGGGCTGCTGCACCTGCGGATGCGTTCAACGCGGTTTTCAACATATATGAAGAATCGCTTTGTTTCGTTGCGAATATAGCCCAGGACGACACGGCTATCTGTAAAGAACCGCACACGATCAAAGCCAATGTCCATTTCATCCCGAACAGTTTCAAACAGTTCCGTCGCTAAAACCGCGCCACACAGCTCCAGTCTTGGAATGGTATGCCCGTGCTTTGGGGCTAACTTTGCTTTGCCTAGCACAAATCCAAGACTTTGAGATCCATTTGAGTCAGTAAGCTTAATGTAAACTACGGCTGCGATTGCCTTTTCTGACGCATCAGAGAAAATACAGAGTTCCTTCGTTACTGCCTTGCTCATAGACATACCACCATAAGTACGCTGAATCCTTACATTCTGCAAATGTTGCAATGAAGACTTCCATTCTTGCCATTTGTGCAGACAATCTGGTCTTAACGGTTCGTCCCATTCGGCTCCATCAGACATTGCTTCTCGGAGAATGGCCTTTCCTGTTATTGTTACAGGTGCGAGAAAACCTAATGGATCAAATAGACTATTCACACATGAAAGGACGCATCGTCTTGTGAATGGTTTCTCTTCAGGTTCAACATGAAATGTGAATTCGTCACGCTGGAGATCCCAGCGCATTCCCAAGCTGCGTTGTGATGGGAGCGCTTCCCTTTCAAATTCCAGGTTCTTTAGTTCCTTGGCAAGGTCATCAGGTTCAAATGCCGACAACACCTCAGATGAATTTGACGCTATTTTGTGCAAGCGGAGGTCACCAAATTCTTTCAGTGCAGCACGAGTTCGACTCAGGAGGTCAATGGCTTCCTCTTTAGAAGGAAACGAGGACAAAGCGTCATCGACGTAAAAGTTGCGATGGACAAAATGCTTGACGTCAGCACCATATTTCTCTTCAGCTACATCTGCTGTTCTCCTAAGTCCGAAAGTAGCCACCGCAGGCGAAGGACTGTTTCCAAACACGTTGACTTTCATTTGGTAATCAACTAAGGGTTGGTTCAAATCGTTGTCCTTATGCCAAATGAAACGCAAGTACTTCCGATGGTCGGGATGCACGAGAAAGCAATAGAACATTTGCTGGACATCAGCAGTTATTGCAAAGGTTTCTTTCCGAAATCGTAACAAGACCCCAAGAAGACTATTGAGCATGTCTGGTCCTGACATCAAAACGCTATTCAAAGACTTGCCCTGCACCTTTGCCGAAGAATCGAAAACGCCTCTGATGCGGTCTTTCTTCTGGGGGTGGTACACTCCAAACAATGGTAGGAACCAGCATTCCTCGTTTGGATCAAGAGCAGTGGCAATTTCCGCATGCCCAGAGTCCAGTAAGCCTTTCATGAACTCTAAGAAATGTTCTCTTTTCACAGGGTTACGGCCTAAGCTTTCATCAAGGCTTTTAGCTCGGTCCATGGCTTGTTTCCTATTGTTGGGTAGGCGTTCTCTGTTTTCCTTAAAAGGAAGGGGCGCTATCCATCGTCCTGTGTGTTCCTTCTTCATCTGGTTTTCCATCAGAGACAAGAAGGCTTTATCTTCCACAGACTTTCCCAGTTTGTTGTCCTTTTCAGTGCGATGAAAAATGTCAGAAACCCGGATCTTGCTGTCACATGGGCTTAAGACTGAAGTATGTCCTGGTGCAGGATTCAGTAACGTCTTCAGGACGTTTGCATTAGATGACGGTGCATGGAGCCCGTCCAAACAGGACTCACCGACAACTACCCAGCCAAGATGCAGTCGTTGTGCATACGGATGACCTGGAGGTCCAGTCTTTTGTTCCAAGACGTGATGGGCAAGCAGCATGTCCCTGCCAATCAGGAGTAAGATTTCAGAGTTGAGGGAGAGAGGAGGAATACAACTGGATATATCTGCCAAATGTTGGTAATGAATGGCAACTTCTGGTGTGGGTATCTCTTCCCTGTTGTTGGGGATGGTGTCACACTCTATGATGTTAGGTAGTTCCATTGAGGCAGTGCCATCTATAGACTCTATGATGAAACCTGATGACTGTCTACCGCTTGTTTCCACTTTCCCATTACATGTAGAAAGAAGATAATTATCTGATACTGAATCAGGATCAAAGATATCAAAGAGTTCTTTCCTTCCAAGTGACCTATTACTCTGCTCATCCAGAATTGCATATGCTCGAATAGGATCTTTCCTACTGCCCTTGTGACGAACTGTGACTAGGACTATCTTTGCGCATGATTTTCCTTGAAAATGCTTTCCACAAATTTCAGTACATTTAACGTTTACCTTCTCCTTCTCCCCGCCATGATCCTGAGCCACCACAGGACTGTGGTCGCTGTGCATACCTGTTAAATGATTTATGCTCTTACAAATGTTACACTTTAAACTTTACCTCCTACCGCTACAGTCTTGTTTCTTATGTTTTGCCGTCACAAGCACCGAAAACAATGTCGCATGTTTTCTTAGCAAATTCTACGATCCTTGATGCTTTTGTTTGAATACCTCAGCAGTCATTCAACTGAGTGTCCGCAATTGTGAATCAAACATAAGATTCCACTCAGCCAAATCTGATTCTGAGACGGATGTTTTGTGAACAGATACATGAGGTTTCTTCCTGTTACCAAAAAATATTGTGTTACTGAGGTTTGGTCGGAATCTTCAGAACTACTAGCTTATTATAGTCGAAACCTGGATCATTCAGTGTCATTGCTATCTCTTGAACAAATAACAACTTAGAGGAATGAGAAGGGTGGGAATGCGCATCCATGTGGTGTTCGTTGAAGGTCATAGCCGTAATACGCTTTGATTTGTTTTTGAAGACTAAGCCGGCAGTTTCGTGTTTAACAGGATTTTACGCCAATTGATTTGTCAAAGGGTACATGAGAAAGTCACTGTATTTTCATCTTTTTTTACAGCAAGTAATTTCGTTCATGTATCTGACAGTTCCTAGAAATCTTGGTTTTTGTCTTTGTAGGATAAGCTTGGAAATTACGTAGTTTCTGTTTTAGAGCATGTTCCACTCTCTCTGGGGCTTCCAAAAAACTTATGCAGTCTTTCCCATGCTTTGTCAAAGCTTTTTTATGGTCTCCTGCCAAATGTGCCGTCTTAATTGCTGGAACACTTTGTGGACTTGACTGTGGTCCCAGCCACTTTTAACATTAAGTCGATCTCGTTCTGAAGGTTAGCATCAACCTCCTTGGATTACTTCTTTAAATGTTTCCTTCCAAGAAAGGTAGGTTTCCGGGTTTATCAGTAACTTTATAAGGCGATCCGTGACAAGTTCCGTTTTAATCAGATACCTGGAAAGGCCCTTTACAGCATCATGATCATTCAGAATAGTGAGAGCATGTAAGCTGAGCCTCTGGTGGCACTTGGGGGCTTGGTTATACAATTTAGAGGGATTAAGTGAGGAACTTGTGTCTGAGCGCTCTGGTGGCATGAAGGGAGCTTGTACACAGGTGAGTGATTGGAGCTTGTGTCCCGAGCCTCTGGTGGCTTGTAAGGGAGCTTGTACATGAAGTGAGTGAGAGCTTGTGTCGTGAGCTCTGCTTGGTGGCATGTATATGGAGGCTTGTACAATGAGATGAGTGAGGAGGCTTGATGTCCGAGCCTTCTGGTTGGCATGTATTGGAGCTTGTAACGAGTGATGTGGAACTTGTGTTCGCGGAGCCTCTGGGTGGCATGTAGGGAGGCTTGTAGCATAGAAGAGAGTGAGGAGCTTGTGTCGTGCCATCTTGTGCATGTTTAGGAACTTAGTACATGATTGAGTGAAGAGCTTGTGTACTGACCTCTGGTGGCATGTAGGGAGCTTTGTGGCATGAGGTGGAGTGAGGAGCTTGTGTCGCGAGCTTTCTTGGTGCATGTAGGCAGCTTGGTAAACATAAGTGAGTTGAGGAGGCTTGTGTTGTATACGGGCCTCTGGTGGCATGTAGGGAGCTTGTACATGAGGTGAGTGAGGAGCTTGTGTCCGAAGCCTATGGTGGCATGTAGGGAGCTTGTACATGAGGTGAGTGAAAGAGTTTGTGTCCGAGCTGGTCGACAGGAGCTTACATAGAGAATGTGGAGCTTTGAGCTCTGTAGTGGGAAGCTTGTACTGGGTGAAACTGTCACTCTGGTGCATAGGGGCTGAGATGAGTGAGAGCTTGTGTCCGAGCCTCTGGCATAGTGGCTTCCAAGTGATAAGGCTTGGCCCGAGCTGTGAATGTAGGGTATCTGGCCTCTGAAGTCGTTCTTGACTTCTAGTGGTAATTCGGAGATCATTATGTGTGGAAACATTAGAGTGCTACTGACTGTAAAAAGGTGTCGGATTTCAATTGGTTTCTGGTTCTAAGTAAATAATTACAGTTTCTTTGAAGTAGAACCTTTGATTTCTGAGACACAGAAGATATCACTCTCCTGGCTCCTCCAAGCCTCTTCAGGACCAGCATCATTTCTACACGCTGGCCACTTTGGTTTCCTGTTCTGCCTTAAGTTCCTTAAAGCGTAGCCTCGAATGTCTGCATTTTTAATTAACGTCTCTGCCTCCAACCAGCCTTTTCTTTTAAGGAGAATCACTTCTCGCGATGCAATACCATGTTGGCTTTCCCGCTCCTTCAAGTTTGTTGCCTTTTGACTGCTAATTATCACACTTGCTGGGATTTACCTAGAGGGATGTTTTAGAAAGTTTAGACTCTCTGACACGTTCTGAACGCTCATACATAGTTTGGTCTTTGGCACGAGTCCAAAAACGCTTCTAGTTTCTGTCTGACAGATTTTCGCAATTAAACTCGTGCGAGTAGCTATTATCGTGCACTTTTCTCCAGAGTTCTGTCTTTGTAAATATCCTCTAAATTCCTTTAGATAAACCAAAGTAGCGTTGTAAGTATCTTTGAGGGGAATCACTGGTATGGCCGTTGATCCCGTTCTGTGTTGAGACTTCTAAAATTAAGAAATGCTCGTTCCATTTTCTCTTACCAATACGAAGATAGTTTGCACGTATATTTCATGACTTCTAAACTTCAAAAGTTCTCGCCTTTTTTCTGTGAGTATGGTGTTTGCCGTTTATTTCAAGTGCTAGTGTGGTTTGATGTTGTGTGTTTGGTTTCCCATACATATCAGTGGAGCTGTTTTGCTGGTTTGCAGCGATTTCAGTATAGAAGTCCTGGTCAGGGGGTTTGACTAAGGTTGTAGCCATCCTTTGTTATTTCGGTTTTTTCAACTTTGTCCTTGACAGCTAACCAAATGATTAACAAAACCAGTGCACTTCAGTTCTCAAGTTTTCATTAATGACGTAATGGTGAAAAAAACCGTGCATTAGCAAGGGAATTGCTTATAAACTTCCACCATAACACAATCGACGCCATTGCCGTTTTTACCGGAAGAAAGCAAAGGATGAGGTACTAATGCGGACTAAAATCCGGATATACAACAAACCTAAAATCCGGGTTAACCAAGGTTCCGGAATTACATACATATTTTACTTATAACTACTATCGGAGACAGGAACATTCTTTTTCAATAATTATTTTACTGATGTGGATTTTATACGGGCAAATGTCAGGTGCTAAATATGAATAAACAATAATTAATGGACTTTGTATTTGGGAATGGAATCACGTCAGATCATGCCTTTCGGCAGAATGTTAGGTTAGAGAAACAACTATTATTTGCGGGTTTTTAATTTGCAATAACATTACTTCCTGATGATGTTTGGCAGCCGTGTTTCCACAAATGTTTTAAGGACCAGTTAAATTTGTGGAATAATCGAAAAAATTTATTCTTTAACCCAAAATCATTAGTTATAAAAGACCCTTGCTTTGTAAGGATAAATTTAGGTATGTCGGTACTGTTGTTCCTATGCAAGGCGTTATTTGGATTGTTTTCCAGAGAATTTTATTTCTTTTTTTATAGAGTTCAAAGTCGGTTAGCCATCACTTTGCCTTCGCTCCACAGTCTATGCATCGCCTACTAGTGTTTGCTTTCGTAATTGTACATATTAGAAGTTAACGTTCAAACTTAGTTTGTCCCTATTAAATTTACAAGTTTTATGTTTATGTCCAATGATTCAAATTGCAAGTTTTTTAAAAATTGTTTTTTGGCTGTATTTGGCATTTTTCGGCAATTTTTTCGTTGCTTTATTGATTACTGTTACGTCAACTACATGAGGTACTGTCATAGGATTTTAATTCATCTTAACACAATGTAATTTTTAGAATAGCAATCTACTTTTAATCCAGTTTTGAGACTTATCTTTTTCAAAAATATACTTGTAAAGGAACCTTCTTTTCACGAACATGGAAATTATGCCCATATAAGAACCAATTTTATTAAACTAAATGTTAGCAAGGTAGCAACATTAAAGCAAACTCTTGAATACGCTTAAAAAAATTCAAAGGGTTCCCAGGGGGGGCCTGTGCTATATGGCCCAAATTAATGGTTGTCAATTTTTTATAGGTGTATGACAGGGTTGTTCCCTTTTTGGATCCAAAAAGTTTATCAATATTGTTTTATGTCATAATTGGTATATTTTTCTGAAGAGTATAATACTTAGCATATTAGTGATCAGCAAATATGTAGGCAAAATGGGACAAATAATAATTTTGGCAAATTTTAAAGATCGAAAATATCGAAATTGTTGGGTATTTTATTTTTCGCCGATGTCAATTATAAAACAATGGTGATTCACCAACTTCGCAGTTTGAGTGCACAAAAATATTTCTAAAAAGTTGGCTCTTACCTGAAGTAAATATTGTGGCAAATTTCAGAATTGTGGAGCCAGTAAATTTGTCGTTTAAGAGGTCTTATATTGAGGCGAAGGTCTATTTTTTAGCAGTATTAACACCGTGGTTGCACCAGACGGGCCCTTTCAGAAAATCTATAAAATTGAGAAAAACAAAAGAAACTAATTTCTTAAATCTTATTTAATACTTCATTAGTTACATTAATTTAAATTAATATATGATTTTATAACCTATATAATTGTAGAATAATCAATATTTAATACAATATAACAATAAGTATTTCGGAATATTTAAGGGCATTATGCATTCATTTCAAGCTAGATTTTGATATTGCATATTTCTGCATTTCTCAGAAATTATTAAATTTTTATTTACAGCTGAAAGGCATATAAGTAAATAAATATAACAAAATTGAAAAAAATGGTTGGGAAGTAGATTATGTAAGAGAATTAAGTTTTACATTTTTCACAATCCGGCGTATATTAGTGCATATATGTAATAATGTTGTTGTTTTTTTTTCAATATTGTTGCTTTTCAAAGTGTTGGCAATGACATCAAATCACACCATTACAAGTTTTTGTTTAAAAATTAACATAAAGACAATTGATATAATTGATTTGAAAAAAAAATGTATTAATTTTTACTATATAAGTATTTTCTTAGCAGTTTAAATATTTAGATTGTTTCAGAAACAATTTTGTGATCAATCAAGCTGAAGTTTTTAATTTCGAGGTTTTTTTTTAATTTTCCCTTTAGAATTTTTCATGAATTCCATAAAAGTTAAAACTAAGTAATTTTTTTTTCCAGTGAAAAACATAACAGGCATCTTTTTATGGTTAATGAAACAGTCAAAGTTTTTTGAGGGTCCACGAGTTTAATTTTTCATAATTAGCTTGTGTATCGTGTACACATCATACTATGATGCAATCAATAATGGCTATAAGGTTTAATCATTTCAGGTTAAAAAAATGGATTTTATAAAGGAAACTTGGTTATCACAGACATGAATTATACATGGTCATGGGGATCCAAATAAATAAATTTTAATACGTGACACAAAGCTAAGTAACATAAAGTATATGGCATACACTGCATTTTAAATGATTTCCATGTTTTGATCAGACACTCCCTTCAATTCCCTGTTTGACAGTGTTTCTTCTTGCCATTATCTCCTGTAACGATTAATAGCCATATTCCGCCAATTAAGATTTTCAGAGATGTTTTTGTCCATATGGATTACTTTAACAAAATTAGCTATATAAAACTGCATATAAATATCTTAAACACTACAAAAGTAAGCTTTATATAGTATTGAAATAAAACGGTTTATGCGCCACACACTCTTATACAGGGGATATACACCATTTCATGTACTAGTGATCAGTAAGCCTTTCTTTTTGTGTCTATTACTGACAGATAAAAAAGCTGTTTAATTTTCTAATTATATAATAATACTAATATGGAATTCAAATATGATTATTGACAATAAAGATAATTCAAGTTTTTGATGATCTACTTTAACAGGTATGCCTATTTTCCATTATTAACACTGCTAAACATTCTAGTTAGTTATTTTGCAGATTTGAAAGAAGTATTTGTCATTAATGTATCTAAATCTGAAATGATACATCAATGAGTTTTCGCCGAAAAAATAACTTAAAATCTAACGATACGTTTTAAAGTGATGAGATTTTTCCTTTTTAGCTATGAAATCAACATAAATGGTAATCAGAAATGTGTTAGCCCTGCAAAATAATTGAACTACTGTAGGTTTGTGAACATGGCCGTGTAACCTGGTACTCTTCCCTCTCAAACCACACAGTTACAGAAATCCATTTTAAATCACTCTCTATTCACTGTAAATATTGCTCTATAATTACAAATAATCCATTAGAAACAGGACATTTAGTGAAGCCTACTTCGCATAATGCAAAACAGAACTTATGTGGTCATAAAAACACCCAAATGTTTTGTAATTTTGGATTATTGTAAAACTTAATATTTCTACAAAGTATCAACTAAATAAATCATTTTGAAATCATATGCAAGCGTTACAGATGAGTATTGGTTATACATTAATGTTGACACGTTAGATTCGTTGATAAAATGATACGCAAAATAAAGCATATTCTTAACATTATGTACGTATCTTAAAAATAGACAATACCTATATTATAAACCTTTAAAGCGACAATTTACCGGTCCAGCAAATTTTTCTTGAATTTTCATAATATTTACTTTTCAGGTTAATGAGCCAACTTATTTAGAAAATTTTTTGGTGCACTCAAACTGGAAGTGGGTGAATCACCATGTTAATAATTGAACATGCCGAAAGATAACACCCAAAATTTTTTCGATATTTTCCTGTCTTTAAAATGTAGCCAAAATTATATTTGGTCGCGCATTTGCCTACATATTGTGGATCACATTAATAATGTAATTATTTATAACTCTTCAGAAATAAATAACGGTTTTTTATGACATAAAAACATTATTATTTATACCCATTTTGGGATCAAAAAAGGGGGAACCACTGTCATACCACCTCTACTGAGGGCAACATTATATGTGGCATAGCACAGGGCCCCTGGGTTACCTTTTGAATTTTTATATAATGATGATATTATCAAGGGTTTGGCATTTATATTGCTACATATTTACATTTAATTCAATACAAATTGGTTTCGTTAGGGCAAAAATTTTCAAATTGATTCGTATAAAGAAAGAGGTCGCTTTGTTATCTTTTGTCATTAAACCTCCTAGAATGCTCAATCTCTTTCTATAATATTAATTTTTCAAGCACTGTTTTTACATCAATGTTCAAATAAAGTTATATCCAGATACATATACCGACCAATACAGCGCCAGCGATGGTTGGACAGAGTCCATAACTCCATGGTCAAGGAATTATAATAGTATTGATTCAAAATCCGAACTACAATGCAAGTTTGTGCGGGACTTTCTCAAAAGACTAAACATATTTTGGAATAATACGATTTGTAAAATGTACTCGATGGTAATAATTGCCAATCAAGGGATATAATTCAACGAAGTTAAAGTAACATATACAGGATACGTTTGTTAGATAAAACAATACTCAATATCGCCTCCAGATATCAGACTTGATAGCCGAGTTTTTGTTTTTTTCTCACGACGCTAAATTACAGCAACAGCGAGGTTGGAAACAGAGTTCCTCTCATATCACATTTGTGTTTTCCCTGTCGGTTCTTATGCATAAATTAAAAATAATTGATTTAACAATGGTATATATTGCACGAATTTGGAGCATAACAACGGTCACAAAATTATTAATGTTCGGGGCCAATTTTGGATTGTTCAAACATATTTCTTTTCTGTTATTTTTTACTTTAATATATACAACTGGGGCATGCCCATTGGATACAGACTTCATACTTACGTCTAGGTAAGGGGATACCGTGGTTGATCAGCAAGCGCGGTTCCCCAGGTCGAGGCCCTTCCATTTTTGCACTCCGGTTGGGCTGACCCTGCGATTATACGCAATTACTCGGTACGCGACACTATTTTTTAAGTGGGGGGGTCTGCATTCCGCGCTTAAACTCCTGCCATAACAAAATGAAAATTAAGGCGGGTTCCTCCAGTGCTGGTTGTAGCGGTTCCTTTATTGTACAGGCAATGGCTGATTTCGCCATGTTGACGTCGAAGTTTTGAAGAAGTCCCTGCCGCCTACAAGTGTTTGGTGCCAGGAGGAACACTTTTAACACGTCGAGGTTGTTAAGGACTTTGTTACTAGGAGTTTGGGTTACACAATATATTTCATATCAAATCCGGAGCCCAATGTGCCTAACGGGGCTTACATTATATTTACGCGCAGCGCAGGTTGATTCGACAGAGCATGTCAAATGAATTGAAACACTGAGATCTCAAATTGGTTGATTATACAAATTAAATGCGTGCATATTTGAATCCGACACCGTTTTGATTGGTTACAATGTTGATTTTTCGAACCGTAACCAAAAATAAATAGAAAGATACAAACTAGAAACAAAAGAAAACAAATAAATAAAGTCCTTATTTTAAGATCATCTTCATAAACTTTTTAAAGGGCTTGGAATACTTCGGTAGCATGCTTCCAGTAATATAAAACTCACTATAAAAAGGGCAAGAGTTCCACTTTACAAGAAGACGCAACACAAATATACATCAGTCTCCGCAGATCACACAGTCTCCTGGGCTTTCATACACGCTACATGTATACATGAGAAGGCCGTCTTAACATGACGCATAAGCATTCTTAATAGGACGTTACTTTTAATCAACAATCACAAAGTTTCGCGGAAAAGTAAGAGCATTTTAATTAATTATTTTATTCTTCTATTTAATTATTAGTAAAAACAACGTTTATACGAAATAGGATTAGGAAAATACAATGTACATGCAAACTATGGGAATGTTCTACAAGGTCGCGGGCTTTTAAATCGAATAAAGTTAGAAAACAATATCTAGCAAATCAAAAATTAAATATTATCACATTTATGTTTTATAATGGTTTTACTACAATTTTACATTTACGTGATACTATCATATTTATTTCATAATGGTTGTCTCCACTTAGACTGGTGGTACTATTGTCTTTGTTGCATTAGCTTGCACTTGGGACATGTTTGATTTTGTTCTTCACTTTTAGTGTTTTGTAACGTAAAGTGCCGTAACGATCACTTGCTTAAAAAGACCCAATGGCCATAATTGACTTTTGTTGTAAGACTACTATGCTATAGAGGCCAAACTTTTCTTCATTGCCCCATGGGATAGATTTTTTAATAAGACATGTTTGAAGAGTTGAGAATGTCTTAGGTGCATCTCGCAGTACTTACTCTACAGCTTCGGATACATTTTACTTGTTTAAACAAAACGATTTACACACAAAAATAATTGATGCAGGAGCAAACTACTTTGGATGGCTGTTGTGTAAACTTTATGATTATGTGATATCAAGAATACTTAATTTGGGTTGAGGTATGAAAAAAAATTAATTTGGCAGTGGAGGCTATCTTCCACATGACAATCGACAAAATACATCACAAGGATTTAACATGTTTAAAGAGCCTTATTACCAACATATTCCTCACTGCTTTGCCTAGCATCAATTCTAATTATAGGATCATGTGTTTCGTCCCTTTGATTATGGAATAGCAGACAGCTGAAGCTATTACCTACTTTTCCATTCACCAATGCTTGTTAATTAAAATTGCATGTTAGACAGTTTTATAAATCGAAAGTTTTTAACATTGTCACAAAAGTGATTATGTAAGGTAAATTTAGTATGTTTTGTTTATAAGAGATTATGTTTATGGTAGACAGGTTTCAGGTTGGTTAATGGGATTTTTGTTGTAGTTATTCGTCATGTTTACTGGGAGATGTTCCTTAGGAGTGTTACTAAGGGGTAAACTTTAATATAAGGGTGATTTGTGTTGTTTCTGTGCAATGAGTTAGGTTTATTTTGGCAAGACTATCATATTGATCCATAAGCAATCACAATTATGAATATAAACCAAAAGATGAGATAGATGAGTTAAGCTAATACGACATAAATTTGAACCGTAGGAAAAGTGAGTGAGGAAGTACTGGATACAAATTCTCAAAATTATTTTAATGTAACGTAGGGAGTGGCTACTAATTTAGGCAAAAATCACAAACTTCATTCATCTTGATTCAAAGACATAATAAGAACTCAAATTTGCGTGAATATATCTATTTAAAACAGCAAAAAAACAAAAAAAAGAATAAAAGCGCACGCTTGTGTTAGAATACGGACACAGAAGATATATTTAAACACAGATTAGCACGACTTATAATGCTCTTGATATCACCCAATTACGTTATGTATGAGACCAAGCCATCTCACTTGCTGAATGAATATTAGTATATATTCTTAAATTTTTAGATTAACATTTGAATTATTTACGTGTTGATATATATTGCAAGACTTATAATACCACTGAGAAGGATATATATTATTATGTTTCGCAATACTGCTTAGTCTGAACGCATATCTGTAATTATACAAAACCATATCACCTTTAATACTTGTTATTCTCTTGGTATTATAGTGGTTGTATCATGAATGATCACAGGTACTCACATGTTTTGGTATTATAATTATCGTAAATAACTCAAGCTGAATTGACTCCAATTAATCCAACGGGCGCATTGGTCACTCTCAACGAAATGACAAATGAATTCACTATTACAAGGCCAGACTGGCAGGCATCGCATGCTTTAAGTTTGAAACAGTTTTATTGCATCGATCGCAAAGACAATTCTCGACATAATCTGTATGAAGACTCACTGATTTATAGTATAATTATGGAATCTAAATAGGTTTTTAGATTCCGAATAAATATTGGCTCTCACTCTTAAATTACCTTATCATCTGATGCTCAATTTTATACGTAAAAATATCATTATGAATCTGTGCAGCTCTTATAATAATAGTTCTATACATGCATTGATGATGAAGCTCCAGTGTTCTACATTCTCACACTATCTAGCAAATCTCACGTATGAGCTCTCATATACCACTAACTCTAAGCACCGTTCTTGCCATATTGTAGTTTCGATCAATTAAGTATACATAATAACACTCTATTCATATTCTTATACGCAGTGTGACAGACACGTATCTATTCATAATATATGATAAAACATGCATGAGTATCACAGTGAATTTAAGTTAGATTTTATATTACTCCATGAACGAATTAGAGGGAGGTCTGAGAGATACACATACACGCTTGAATAAGGATTCTGTTTACTCAAGGTGTACCTATCTACAAATGCACTATTATGCGGACCTAATCTAACAGTACTCACCGCAAAGATATAATTATCATATCATTATCTATATGGCTCATTAGAATGACAATGTAACGAAGTTGACTCATATATATATCTTTATTGACACGCACTAATATTCATCTAACATTACAATTTATTGATTTGTGTCATTTTAGCTACCACCAAAAACATGTTTCACGAAAATCTTACATAGCTACTTATTATCTATCCAATTACATTAGACTTGTATTACCAAGAGCATTAGAACGAGGAACGCATACAGCTTAGGAATTACAATACCAGAATATTCACAGTTACCGGTTAACATTTCATGGACATACTATGAGGATTTAAAATCTCGATCACACATTAGTAATTCTATATTTGAACTTACTTTAATAAATTCTTCATTATCGCCTTCTAAAAACATATTGGTACTGTTATGACAGATCAGCCTGGGTTTACGGTTGACTCACTTAAATCGACAGGATTCCTTAAACTAACTTACATATTGTTAGTCTATAAGACGCACCATCACTACACAGATAAACATACACTTGGTAGTTCAAAATACCATCGATATTATGTGACTGTAACTCTTATCTAGAGTAGCTCAGTGACGCTAGTTAGATAAAGAACTCATTCATTAAATACATTATGCAAGATATATAATACGTATAAACTGATTATCGGATATAGTTAGCCCCTATATGGACCCATACAGACAAAATATGTTAGATGAAGCTATGATATCCTGAGTTACTCACGCTCAATAATGACACATCAGACAACTCTATCATCGCTTCAGATGGCTCGGAGTCTACTGTGCTTGCTCATGCTACACAATGGAAATCAGCAATAAATTTGTTTTGGGGTCATGGTACTATATAGTTATTGGGCATAAGGTAAGTAATCTCAAATGCATATGAAATCGGCACATAGAATAAAAAATTGATAGGTATCAGATTGGTTGGCTCAGGCAAAATAAAATATAAATTGGGATCACTTCAGAACTCAATATAAATTGTTATATGGTCATACTTCATTGGATATTAGCTTAAAAGTATAGGATAATTAACATATAATCAGAAAATAACTTAATTGCGAACTTCTACGAATACTATTGCTTGATTGGATCGATTACAAGTTCTTCGTACTCGCGCATTAGGCACTAAATATGGACAGGGTACCACGCTAATATAGTGTCTGTAATTACTTGTTGAATGCGTACTAAAGTACTATAAAATGTGACAAGCGAATATATACGCCATTAATGATTCACTCAGCATAGATTGACGAACTCTTGTATATAATAGCGTAAACATTACACATAAATGATCATATCTTTATCTTCTCAGTTTTAACATATACTTAAAAAGTGTCGTGTCGTTATTCTGATTTAGTCACTATATTAAACTCTTAGTGTGATTTTGCCACATACTCATTATTATGTATAATTATAAATCTATTGAATAGTTCATATATAAGTAAGATTTCTTTAGTACTCTGCACACGCTATATGATCATAGACGCTGAAAGAAGAGAATCCCTAGATATATCCATCATAATCTTGTTACAATTATCGTAATAACATATACTTATACACAATCCATTTATCAAGATAGTAGTATATATAATATATTATGTTCTATGATGGGATAGATCACAATATATCTTACATTTTTGATTTTATCGGGTTACCTAGAATTAAGTAATATTGTGTTTCAGTATTAGTAACTCTTAATTATCGCTGAGAATCCGCGAGTGTGCTATTCATCACTTTCTTTTTTTCATACTCAGAAGACTCACAAATTAAGATAGTGCATCAATGCTGTAATAAGAAATCTTTTTGTCACTCCAAAGATTATGTAGTATTAGCGTCGATGTTCTGATTGAGGAATCGTTATCGTAATTCTATTTCTTTATTATAAGACTTACCATGACATCAGAAAGATACAACAGATTCTGCTGTCTCAACTACTTCATACGCACTCTGACTCCATATCATCTCATCTCGTGGAAAGAGTATTTTAATGTTGATGATTATCATCAACTAGCCTATACATTAATGATGGTATTAATTAGATATATGTATTAATATCTAATTTTCCACACTTCCGATCCATCTATTTAAGAAATGAACAACCACAGTATGCAATTATCATTACTTGCAGTAATTGAAGAAGTGTCCGTCCACAGAGTGATGATTTTTTCAAAGACATGGCCAGGAAGTGTGCACATGTTGATAGATCGATTCATTCACTGTATCCAACACTCTAACATCAACAGTGGTGACGTAGTGATGTATTCCGAGTATCCGTATCGCTAATTCCAGTTCATCACCCCAAGTCAATACCTTATCATCATTGCACCTCCGTCCTCCCCCCCTCGTAAACCAATAAACAGACTCTCTCAAGAACCAAAAGCCATACTCATTATCCTCGACACTATGAACACCAAAGTCAATAAATACCTACTATCAATAGATCAAAACAAAATCTAACACTCAAAACAAACCTACAACGAATTCTACACTGAAGTCTACCGACAAATTGAAACTACCTCATCAATCACAGTAAAATTACTAAAATACACTAACTAGATTCAATAGTCAGTATACTAAACCATCTCTCGTTATCATATCATGTACCCATACTTATCAATTACACATACGTCGACCTGATAAATTCACAACACTCATAAAAACATTAATAATACATATCTAACCTCGGACAAGAAGATAACTTCTGATTATTACAAAAATATTCAGTAACCCAAACATCTCAAGTAAGCAGATCGGTGTTAAAATCTTCCGTAACGCTAATATTTCAACAACGGCGATGCACATAAAATAATGCGATTTGCAACTATTACAACTTTTTTCCTTTTTTATCCGTTAGTAAGTGTGGAAACGGGCCCTTCTAGTTTATTGCTTGGAAAGTTCAAATCCTATGATCAGATGGTAGCAGTAGCTTAATACCATTGGCAAGCTCCACTCAAGAGCTTACGATTTCAACTGGTCACCATGTAGCTACAGAAGTATTCGAGAGAGGAACGTTGTGGTCGTGCAGGATGTTTAAATGAACATTTCACCATTAAACTGCTTTAATTTAGTCTTTCCTAATTTAGTTGCACGCGGAAACCGTACTTATTTGAGAAAAATTAGTGTTGCCGCTAATTGGCTATATTTCAGGACGAAAAAGATTGTGTATTTCAATGTTTATATACACTCTAACCGGTAAAAGTCCGTGGTCCAGGCTACTTCTAATTAAGGCGTCTTAAGTCCATACAATGCTAATGTTGTTATGAACTATTACGCATTAAAACGGGTCTAGTTAAATAATCACTTGTTGGTGATCGACAACTGGGGCCTTGTGGATTATTTCACATAATAACTTACTATGTTCCGCCATATTACTTCTAAACCATATTAAGACAGATGATGCTTAGGGTTAATTGGGAAGGTGGTTTTACACGAGCAATTATCAAATGATTGTCTAACTTCAAAGTGAGTAAAGGGCAAATTGTGAATTTAACATAGAAAATAAATTTACGTCAAAAGTAACATGATTTTTACGCAAAGACGAAATCGCGTGAATAATCTCATTGAATTGTTAAGGTGCCACTACCTTTCGAAACGGCTTTTTAATTTTTAAAATAGGATGTAAAACAAGATCTCTAATATTGTGGGAGAGTTTCGCCAGAA
>SAYR01052295.1:15506-39138 GCA_004382745.1 Argopecten irradians irradians | reverse complement strand
GCCAAACAAAGTACAGGGGTAAAACAATTGACGCTTTATAACCTAACCCGCAGACCTCAAAGTTTTGATAGACTACATCAGTTAAAATACCTTCAGGTCTTGCACCTCATTAACTGTAGTTTGGATGAAATTCCTCGATGTATTCTTGAATGTGAAACTCTAGAAAAGAGCTGATTTCACTTGTAATGAAGATTTAGTTTCATACTACCAAATAGCCAGACATCGAATGATACAACAAAGATCAAATACGCTCATTCTTGACAAAAATCCGGTTATTACTTCAACTTTGAAACACTTGAAACATGGCCAATTCGATCTGTGTCCTTGTTGAGTATCCTGCAAATGAAGTAGAAAAAGGTGAATTTGCAAATAGGTTACACGAGGTAATGGCGTAACAAAAATATAAGCCGTATGCATCGACGAACAATTAATTCAAACAAATTACAAAAACTGCGACGAGTTTGCTCATAAAGGGAAGATGAGAAAAGAATGCAAAGTCGTTATAGGTACAAAAAAAGTTACGATGTTAAAAGAAGCATTGTTAAACTACGGAGAGTGTTTTTCGCCATGTATAGCCCTTGCACCAGTTGTCTATGCTCGAAAAAGCATTAGATCTGTCCAAATGAAGCCAAAGTTGTTGGACGAATTAAGTCCTTAAGACTTATATAACCCCACTCAGACGGCTTGGAAAAAAGTGTGCAGAAATGGTCGAGGATTGGACTGTACAGATTTATACGAAATTTTGAACATTATAAATGTTAGCTCGAGAACTAGAGTCATCCTCTCAGAACCACGGAAAAATCGCTGACATATACAATGGAAGAACCACCATCTTCAAACAAGTATTAAAAATTTCCTGAAAAAAAAGTGAAGTAAGAAACTCGCTAAGAAAGAAAGTCCCCAGATGAAAGATATCTTATGTTATAGATAATTAAACCGGCCTGGGTCCATTTGTAATTTGTTTGTGATGTTAACCAGGCTAATTTGACTACTTATAACGGCCTGCCTAGCTTTTGCGAAATATCAAACACGCAAAATAATTGATTTTTGTAGTGGAGGAAAGTCTAGTACCCGGAGAAAAACCACTAATACGCGTCAGTATCTGGCAACTAGCCAAACATGATATTTGCAACTCGCGACCCAAGAAGTGAGGCTTGTGGTAATATGTCGGGGCATCTGAACAACTCGGCCAGCCGCGGCCCCATCTTAGATTCATTATCCAGCCAAAGAGACGACAAACCAATGGAGAACTAGGGGATACTATATTCAGTTTGAATTAACCGCCAAAGATCAATGTCATGTTTTTACAACGTTCCGGAAATATAGGAAACAGAACGACATTGACGATACCAACACACCTGAATAGATCGCAACAAACTCGCTATTCCGTGCTGTGTGTTTAACGGGCTAAGAGAAAAAGCAAAATATAAAATTATTATGTTTCATAATTTTACAAACTAAGGTAAATATGAGAATCCAAACTTTAGAGGGGCGGAGAATAATAATTTAAAACTTTAAACCAATTTACTGTGGCAAAATGAAATTCCTCCAGAAGCATATAAATCTTAGGTCTCTCAAAAGTCGCTTGTCCAATAATATAAAACAAACATAGGAAATCCCACGACAGCAGTACTCTTTATGAAACACGAAATGAACAAAAGAAAAATATTACATTTTTATGAGTTAATTTGTAAATAGGTTCTTATATTATACATGTATAGTCATTATTATTTTCTTGACCATTATTAAGTCCCTGTACATTATCCTAGTCACATTAGCATTTTAATAACCCAAGATTCACTCTTGAGAATGCCGTTTTGGGTATATCAGTACATTGTATGAGTATACTCATCTTAACAATTAACATAGTAGTCGTTGTTGTATCGTTTATTATTACTAAACAATATAATTATTTTTTGCTTTGTTTCAGATTCTTAGATGCTTTCTGATTTGCCGTTCAGTTATTTCATGTACCACTATAAAAATCAAAGAATGGCCCAACGTTATCATGGACGTCAAATAGAAACATTGACGTTGCCTTAAAAATCAAAAAAACGTATTTTATTGTATCTCTCCTCGAGCTTTTCCAGGTTTTCAAATGACAATGTAACATGAAAAGTTACTTCGTTTTTGGAGTCTTTTCCCATAAATAATGTCACTCTCTCACAGAAAAATCGGTCGTTGGTCATCACTAAATTCAACAGTAGGGACAGATCTCGCGGTAGGGGTCCGTCTAGTGGGACGAATGTACTCTCAACATGTGTTGTTGAATTATAAATGACCCAACAGAGATGTACACATGAGAGAAAACAATGAAAGCAGATACATATACAAAATAAAATTGCAAGAAACCAATAAATAGTGTACAGTCTATAGTAACATTCAACCCTACTGTACTCATCTAAAATACATGTATACTCACTACGTAGGAAATCAAACCAAAAAAATGCACATGAGACACTAAAGAAGAAAACTAGTGACAGAAAAGTCAGTATGGACTGCTGGACGACAAGAACGACACTTACATGGTGATTCTGTTTATCGTTCATCATATGTGACAATCTGTCATGAAGATTGTTCAACTGTTCCGATTCCGGATCTTTGGGTTGATTCTTATCTTCTGGATACACATGCCACGTAATAGTGTCTTTATTTTTCGCTGATACTGTATCGCTACCTGACGATGTTTTATTTTGCATCTGTTCTAGTTCTTTGCATTGCTTCTCATCTTCTGTAGCTCTCCCTGGCGATACCTCGTTCTCTCTTTTTCGACATGAAGAAAAACTTTTAGGACGCGTCTGTTCTTGAACCTTTTTCAGTTTCTTCCAATTTTCCAAGTAGTCCTTATAAACCCAGCCAGATGTTTCTATAGCCGCGTTGCAGTCTTTCACCAAACCCACAAACCGTTCAATATAGATGGTACAACTAGGTATGTTTAGCCAAAGTGAACTACAGTTCCACAAGATCATGGCGATAATGAAGTACAGAAATGGAATAGTCTCAAACACCCAATGGACATTTTGGTCCCGGCATTTATCACTGATAAAACTGTAGGTGGGATCTGCATCTAAACTCTGTGTCTTAAACTGTGGGCACGTTTGCAGAGACGTAATAGTCTCATTATATACACATTCGATAACATTACAGTTGAAACTGTCATATTGAAATTTCAAAGCGCCCGCCACAAATGATATACTGAATAATATATATATAAGGAACTTTGATAACCGGAACCATGGAGGCTGAACGAGTTTGGTGGTGATGTCTTCTTCTCGTGAGTGACTTGTAAGCACATCAAATGTGGGTTCCATATTTTCTGAAATAAGAATAAACATATATTCGAAAATGTCATCAGATGTAAATCAATGGTATGAAAGGCAACTCCTGATGCAATCAGTAGACAAAGTTACGGACAAAAATGTTATTGCTTAATTTGTGGTAACCATTCTATCGATAAAATGTGTTGATTAAAAACAAGGATGCACGATTCGTTCAAGCTAAGCCACGTTAATTTGACTAAAACTGCATAAAAACACATGTTCTAGATAGAAAAAGTACAGAAATGCAGGGAAATTCTTGGGTATGTGAGACTACCACATTGATATGGTTCTGTTTCTCGTTCGGTGACTAAGAATTTACATGTTTATTGGGATAATAATGTTTAACATAAATTCCCAACATGTTTCAAAAACCTTTAAGAAAATGCAATAATTATGCTACAAAAATAAAACATATTTCTATACAGCACTACCAAAATGTAATACGGGACTTTAAAGCAAGATACCGACAAAAACAGTTTAACATCTTTTAGAAATTCACATAGCACCAAACAGGTTAAAAAACAAATATTCAATAACCTTATAGCCAGCATAGAGTTTAGTTTGGATTTCGTCAAAATATTCTTACATTAAAGTCAGGTTAATTCCCGCCCTTTACTAAAAAGTATATTCTTCGGAATAAAGTTTTCAAGGATGGTTTAGAACCTACAATGTATGTCCTGATACATAAAGACAATTCAATTCAGAGTCACTGAATCACTGCATAGTTTAAACTATGTAAACAATAAGCCTTTTCCATATAAAGAGACCTGTAACGCGTTGGTTTTACAATTTGTCTGCAAAATGTTTTTGCTGTAGAATATAACTATCACAAAGAGATGCCAAAGAATATAAAAGCATTAAGCCCTTTTCATATAAAGAGACCTGTAACGCGTTCCTTTTACCATATGTTTGCAAAATGGTTTTGCTATAGAATATAACTATCCCAAAGAGACACCAAAGAATATATTGCATATTCTGAAAGTTCACAAATTTCTACCAAAACAAAACCTGGTGTGTGTGTGCAGGGATACGCCGTCTTTATATTTACTCTGAGCTTATATTACTATAAAATATTAAAACATTTCAGCAAGCTCAATCTTGGTTAGTTTCTTCCTAATATTCAATCAATTTCTAATGCACTTAATGAAAAAAAAAAAAAATAAAATAATAAGATAACATTCACTTCACCTTGACACAATAATATATTATGAAAACTGTATCCTTACCTATTTAAGATGACTTGGTAAATTAATTAATTGAATGAAGAGAAGATAGCTCGCTTACACCTTCACCAAAAGTCCTTCAAACGATCTAAGGAATAATAGTGCCGGGATACAAGGTACATTAACGTATAACACCATTGTCACGTGGTATTGTTATCAGTGATATACGCACACAAAGGAGATGTATGGGTTAAACTAAACAAACTAGATTATCGATTAATAATTTAATACCACATGTACCCATGAAAGTTTTATTGTTATTACACACTATTAGGATTAGAAAATATTTTATTAAGAAAATGTGCGTCGACATTAATTCCCAAGGTTCTTGGAATCGACTAAGCAAAAATAAAATGCATGTAGATTATCAACGTATTTGATAGCCATTGTCAATAGTGGCTGAGTTGAACGTTAATTGTGACGTTACTATTGCGTGACGTCATTTAACGTTGCGCTCTACCAAGACGTCAAAATGGCAACATGTTAGATCCTCGATGAGATTCTCTTAAAAAATAACATGTATTGTCAAATTAGGTCATATTATAAACGCCCCCACTACAACTTTTGAAAGCATTGATTACTATCAGCCATATCGTATACCGCAGGATTCGCTGGTCGGTGTTTTTCGAGAGAAGTCATATACCACAATAAGGGTTGTTAATACTCCTACCAAGAAATGGCATATGATAGGAAATATACAAATATAGATGCAAGGTTAGGATTAGTACACTGTTACAGCCTAAATAAATTTGCACCAGGGAAGCTTAACAGAAAGGTAGAAAGGTCAATCAGGGCTTAGGGAAGCTTTGATTACAAGTTGGTTCGTTAAGAAAATATGTTTAAAAGAACAATATATCAATTCATTTTTACGATCGGCAGATGTACCTCTGTATGTGTATATAATAATAAAAGTTAAATACAGGAGAACAACTTTGATATGTTACAAAAGTTAAATTGATTTTCATATGATTGAGTACGATTTTAGAAAGAAAAAACATAATATTTTAACTTCTATACTAATAAAGATGCACTTTTGGTTTAGAATGTCAGATTTTCGGAAAACCATATAAAAAACATATTGGATCATATTAATCAGGACAATTTGTCATATCAAACCTTCACAAAAATTTTGTATTTATGCAGAAACATCGTGTATAAAAGAATACCCTTAAAAGTAGTTAGCCGAGGGGAAATGGCTATAAACCGGATGTCCCTCCGCCTGTCAGCAATGACAAAGAAGTAGATTCCATTCTCTATGTATATATTATCTGCTATACCGTGCAGAAAATGTCTCGTAAAGAAAATACACCGATAAGAAACGTATCACTATAATATGCTTAAAACCATTATATCTACATGCACATAAAATCACAAGGAAGTAATATGAAAACATGCAAATGTATTTATTCAAACTAACTAGAGGTGTGTGATGTTTATCTTTTGTTGTACATTAATCGGTGATGCTAAAGATTATTACATGTAAATAATACATTTAAGACATTCCGTGATTACATCATCATACTACTAACAACAAAATAATTCTAGCGGTATTTTATTTTCGCAATGCTCCATTTAATATATACCTGTATTATTAATTAAATCATTTCTTAATATTTTGCGGTTCAAATCTTGGTTCAATGTTTCGTTAAATCGAAAAAATGCTATTCCCACATAAATTAGGAGCTAGACGATAAAACACTAGGACAAAGGCTAAAGAAAGATAACTCTTTGGCTAACTATTTAATATCGCGTGGTCTAAATTCATTGCATCAGATTAGATTAAAATGCATACTCCTTGTAATTCCCTAATGAACACCTGCTGGATTCACGTGTTCATAGCGACATGTATGCCTACTTTGTAATATTACTGCTTTAGACTACAGGCGTACACGGTTCAAACATTTCGTAGCGCAGTCATTCCAGAAAAATGGTCCCACTTTTTAAAAAAAAAATTAGCAGCTCTCGCTTGCAGATTTCACAATTATGTTGTCAGTTGTATGTAATGTGTTGTTCCAAATGTAAGACGACGGTCTTAGGCTACATGAAAAAAAGGAATGGGGTTATTTCCACCCATCTCTTGTGTCTGTTGCTTAGAATAAGCTTGAAAATCGCCTTTTTCGATGTCGCTTTGCTTATATGACAGTTAAGAGCAAGTACATTTCAATATTCTCTTTGGTAAAATATTGACTTTTGGTGATGGCAAGACTTTGACATATGTATAGAATCTGATACTGTTTGTTTAAAAAGGATCGTCAGATACACTTTTTTGTATTGCATATTTCAAAATGTCGCCGAACTCCTCATAACATCCGTAATTAAGATTAAGGATAACAAAATATAAAATATAACCGCAAAAATATTATGTTTATATGTACTTTTCTCTTTAATTAGTAGTTAAATAATATGACCTAATTCAAAATTTAGAGTCATTTTTTTGGCTATTTCAAAAATATTTGTCCAAATTCTCTTCAAGGTTTAGTGTCGTATTTAAAACGCTAACCTCCGTAACATATTTTTTTGATTAAATTAAAACGGGTATGGATCAGTTGCTCACATTTTCGAAACATGATATGGTAAAGGAACAAAATCATAACAAAAACATGACTTTTGATCAGAGTTATCTCGAATGATTCTCAAAGAAGCATGTGTTTTCTAACCTCCATAATGTCTTACATCCGTAACGACGTAATATTGGTAAAGATGAACAACCTAAAGAATTGTTTTTTCCTGCCCAATCATTGGTTTTGAACATTACCAATAGATTTAGTAGATTATTTTTGTTAAAATGAAGTAGCGATTTATTAAAATATGATGCATGGAAAGTAAAACTAGGTATTTTAGGTACTGACATATAATTCTAGATTTGACTATGTGAAAATATTTGTTAACAAATATATGTATACAGTCTTTAAAACGAATTGAAACATCATTGACCCCAACATTACAGAGCTCAGAGGAATTGTACATGTTAAAAATAGTTGGACCAAATGTTACGAATGTTAGTATATTCTATAACGACTCATTTTACTCCAATATGACTGTAAACACTTTTTGTAAGCATAACGTCTCTTCAAAATAAAAAAGTACCTGTAATTATAGCATCCATAATAAAAATAATTTTACTGTGATTTATGTTACCTCTTACTATCAGCTTGCGTTACGGATGTTAGAGACAAATAATTTGGCGTAAATATTTTGAAACAGCACTTCACAACGATTCAAATTTAGACAAGCCATCACTAAATTGTATTTGTATTGAATACTACGACGAGTATGTTGTAGTTACACCATAAATCTATATACAAAGTAACGTAGTTTATTTATTTTAGTCATTATGTGGGTTATTTATGAATTATGTTACGGTTGTTAGAAACATTTAATTGCGGTAAAAAAAGCTTGAATGAGTTTCCATCTGAAAGTATTTCTATAAACATTTTCTGGCAAGGGTTTGGAGTGTATATGTTCATGTATTGACCATTGATTTCAAATTTCCCACGTTTTAAACACAGAAGCTTACTGTTCTTTGTAAATATGATCACACGTCGTTCAGTTCATTGTTCCCATCGATCTTTCTATAACTAGAATAATATGCCAGACCATCTGTTTGTTTGTCCAAATACTCTTATCGGAAAATATGAATAAATCCAGCGACAATGATGTTCTTTTCCCTAAATTGTGTGGAATTAGTGATTTATAAAAAAAATTGACTTCCATAACAAGCTGGTTTGAATGATGCGTCAAATCCAAACTTAATCATCAAATCGTTTGAATGTTTGAATATACTTTCTAGATATAGTCGAGGCTAATTTTCAATTCAAATTGATATGCTGGCTAGGGTTTCGTTGTCGTTGCTTTGCTTGATACTTAAAGTAAATACTATATAAAGTATGAAAAATTTGTAATATTACATGATATAAAACACTTTTAGCTGCTACCAAAGTGAAATTCCAGTTGCTATCAAATAACCCAATGCATCATCTGATAATTAGACCTCCATAACATGTATAAATATAGCTCATATGTAATTTTACGTAAAGGGGTTTTTCTTTTCTTATGCTTAGTGAATATATTTCCTAACATCCGAAAATAAGAGATACCAAAGGTTCACATGTCGTTATTCGAATTCTGATAGAAATGTGTGTGTGAAACATTCAGAGATTTTTTCTTTATATGTTCTTCTTCGAAAAAAATCTATACCATTGATATTTTGAACGACTTTATTCTTTCATCATTTTTTTATTATTATTAAAGTGGGACCATTTTTTGGAATGTCAAATGCAGTGTTAAATATATTCCATTAGATTTCATCATTGAAACCATTTAAAAGCTGCTACACATAAGATGTTATTCATGCTGCATATACTGTCCGCTAGAGCTTCTATGTTTTGTTGAGATAATCCCGCATATCCGGAAATAGAGTACGCCAACCCACTTGTGTTGTTTTGAATAACCTAAAGAAGCAAAAGTGAAATTGGAGAAAGAAATATCAAAAGATGACGTGGTGCTTATCGTTTTCAAAGTAATATGGGAATATTCATATCAAAATTGATCAATAGGTAAATATCATTGCCATACAGATCACTGAAATATATGTATGTGTGCCGGGGGTAGTGCATATTTGCACGTTCTGGCAATGAAAGAACAAAGTATTTGCCTTCTATTTTGGTATATCTACTGCTCAAATCTTCTCAAAGTCCTCACATTGATATCAAAGACATTTGTTAGAATCTGTTTTTTTACTTACATTGGATCACTGTTTACATGTATATTTTTATAGTAAATAAGTAGACGTTGATAGATAATATCAAATACATTGGTAGTTTATACGTGATGTTGTTGGGTAGATTCCAAGAACCTTGCGGATTAATGCCAACATACATTTTCTCAATAAACTGTTTCCTGGTGTGTAATAACAATGAAACTTCCATGGGTGCATGTGGTATTAAATTGATAACCGATAATCCAGTTTGTTTAATTTAACTCGTACATCACCTTTGTATGCGTATATCACTGATAACAATACCACGTGACAATAGTGCTGTATATCTGATTTTCCGGAACTGTGAATCCTTAGATCATCTGAGATAGACTTTAGGTGAAGGTGTTAGCGGAATACCTAGTCTTCATTCAATAAATCCAATATCCAAGTCTTCTTAAACAGGTAAGGATACAGTTCTAATAATCTTACTAGTAAATACAAATACTCTTGGCAAAAGCTAGAAGCAACGCATATTATAAACTCTTTATTGTCGCATGATCAGGACATATGTCCTAAAACACAGAGAGTATACTTCTGAGTGAAGGATAGGGATTTTATACTTTATACTGACAATGCATTTTATGTTTGCAGAGGTGCTATTGAGCAAACATAATAAGAATGCAAATTCTGAGTACTAAATCACCGACCGAGACACCATAATTATGAAGTTGATAGCCGCACCTACGCCAAACGTTCAGTATTATTTGTGCATGTTCTATCAAATATATTTATTGTTTTAATGCATAACGCGGCTTTTTCTCGCGTTTTTTATTGGCTCAGTCCCCAGGATATTTAACCAAGGTCCCGGGACTATGGTTTGGCGCACTTTTTGTTACGTACGTCACATTGACAAAATGACGTCACTACCGCTATTTGTGCTGTTTATTGGCAAACAAGCTGTGTGCAAACGACGCTTTGCAAAACACAAATGTCACGGTTTGGAAACTTAAATGTCGACGAATTTACAAAATAACAAAAGAGCAAAAGAACTGCGCAAAGAACGAATTATGAAATGAGAATTTTCAAAGATTTCTGCCTAGAAAAATGTATACGGCTCCGACCATGACATTTCTACCTTAATGTTAGACGTGACTGCACTCGTTTAAATAAATTGTTATTGTTGATCGTACAAAATTGTTCGTCCTTTTATTTATGTATTGTCTTCAATTCGTTACTAAAACATTAATGCCTTCTTCTCATCCCTCGACAAGACTATAAGACCATAGTGCCCTCAAAAGAAAGTAATAATATACAAATGTATCTTCAGTCAAAGTGTCGGAAAAAATTATCCTTCCCCATCAATAGATATCCTTAAATGTTCAGAAAAATGTTATTAAATAAATTAAATCACCATCGTGTACATGCTTAAAAAGCTTGATGCATCTGTCGATCATTATCGAAGTGTCTGCATAAAACATCAGAAGTTGCCTTCCATACCATAGAATATACGTTTTATCTTATTTCAGAAAAGATGGACATAGGCCCCACATTTGATGTGCTTACAAGTCACTCACGAGAAGAAGAAATCAGCACCAAACTCGTTCAGCCTCCATGGTTCCGGTTATCAAAGTTCCTGATAAATATCTTATTCAGTATATCGTTTGTGGCGGGTGCTCTGAAGTTCCAATATGACAGTTTCAACTGTAATGTTATCGAATGTGTCTATAACGAGACAATTGCGTCTCTGCAAACGTGTCCACAGTTTAAGACACAGAGCTTAGATGCAGATGCCACCTACAATTTCATCAGTGATAAATGCCGGGACCAAAATGTCCATTGGGTATTTGAGACCATTCCGTTTTTGTATTTCATTTTCGCCACGATCTTGTGGAACTGTAGTTCACTTTGGCTAAACATACAAGGTTGTACCATTTATATTGAACGCTTTGTGGGTTTGGTGAAAGACTGCAACACGGCTATAGAAACATCTGGCTGGGTTTATAAGGACTACGTGAAAAGATTTCGAAAAACTGGAAAGACACATGTACAAAATGTAGAAAAAAGTCATAATGGTTCTTCTACTCGTCCAATATTCTGTAAAAATAAGATATCACCCGATAAAACATCGCCAGAGAGTGATAATGTACCAGCGATACCAGAAGAAGATGTTAAGTGGCATTTGTATCCAGAAGATGAGAATCAACCAAAAGATCCGAAATCGGAACAGTTGAACAATCTTCATGACAGATTGTCACATATGATGAACGATAAACAGAATCACCACGTAAGTGTCGTACTTGTCATGCAGCAGTCCATACTGACCTTTTTATCGCTGATCTTCTACTTTGGTGTCTCATGTGCATTTTTTTGGTTTGATTTCCTACGTAGTGAATTTACATGTATTTTAGATGAGTACAGTAGGGTTGCATGTTACTATAGACTGTATACTATATATTGGTTTCTTGCCATTTTATTTTGTACATGTATTTGCTTTCATTGTTTTCTCTCGTGTGTTCATCTTTGTTGGGTCATTTACCATTCAACAACACATGTACAGAGTGCATTCCCACTACCTAAGCTGTTATCGCGAGACCTGTCCCTGTTGATGAATTTACTGACCACAAATGACCGATTCTTTTGTGAGAAAATGACATTATTTATGGCACAACACTCCAAAAACGAAGTAACTTTTCATGTTACTTTGTCATTCGAAAACCTGAAAAAGCTCGTCCATGTTACAGGAGTTAAACAATTGACGCTTTATAATCTAACCTGCAGACCTCGCAGTTTTGATAGACTACATCAATTAAAAAACCTTCAGGTCTTACTCCTCATTAACTGCAATTTGACTGAAATTCCTAGATGTATTCTCAATTGCAAAACTCTAGAAAGAGCTGATTTCACTTGTAACAAGATCCAGACCATAATACCCAATAGCCAGACATCAAATAACACAACAAGGATCAGTACACTCATTCTTGACAAAAATCCGGTTCTTCCTTCAACTCTGAAAAACCTTAAAACATGGCCAAATATTCAATTAGTTTCTTTTGTTGAGCATCCTTCACATGACAAGCAGAACTTACAAGGACATATCTTGGAGCCAATCGAAACAAACGAATATTCTGAATTTGCAAAGAAATTACACCGAGTGATGAAAAGCAAACAAATATACGTTTGTATCGATAAACATATGTTCAAAGAAATACAAAAAATAACACCAGACAACTTGGTTGAGTTGAAGTGCGGGAAGGAGAGTAAAAAATGTGGAGTCGTATATAGGGTACAGAACAGGTATGACGTCAAAAGAAGCATTGAAAAATTACGGGAGTATATCTTGAACATGGACAATCCGAGAATGGACATAGTGCACCAGTTGTTTATGCTCGAAAAAGCATTAGATCAGTCTAATGATTTCCGACAAGTTGTTGACGAATTCAAGGTCTTTAAAGACTTGTATCGATTCCATTCAGACAGGCTTGGTGAAAATTGTAAAAAAATCGTCGAGGTCTTGACTAAACAAATTACTGACAATGTTGAACATTATAAATGTTATGAAGTTGATAACAGTGATCGACAAAATACAGGACAACCTACAGAACCGCAACAACATGACATACATATAGAGGACCTAGATGATAATTATCGACAAACACCTCCACTGTCTACAAAACTCTAAATAACGTTAAAAATGGCTTTTATTATGGTTTAATCTTTGAAATATAATTCATGCAATTTTAACCCTGAACACTATAATTGTAAAACACGGATTTATATCATGGATTCAGAGCAATAAATGATCCAACAAACCATTAAGACTGGCGGATAAAACAGCATGCAGTTTGAATGAAGCACTAGAGATCATTTGTCAGGTTTAAAACGTTCGGGTAATATCGGAAACCCGAGTTGCATCACGTAAACCGTACGTATCGGAAAAGATCGGAACAGCTCTGCACATTTCGAGCTATTTTCAAAGCGAAAAAGCAAACCATATACTGATTTTTATAAATGAGCCAACACAAACTTTACAATGGAAGTACAATGATAAAGCATGCGCATATGTACAGATACCAAAAACCCCGGATGCAGATTTGCGTAATTTGCTGAAACAAGTTGAGGGCAAATTGGACCTAGATACAGATTTGCGTCTCACTATGAGGCAGTCCTTTGACATAGGCAAACAGTTAGCACCTAGCGAAGTGGTCGAGAACGATGACTAGCACGCCTGGGTATATGATCTATGGTGAATTGGGAAGATATCCGTTAGAAATAAAAGTAAAGCTGAGAATGTTCAATTTTTGGACCAACCTTTGTTAAATGAAAATAAATTAAGTAATATTTTTATATTGACTAATGGCGAGTTTAAATCGCAATGGACACATACGGTTTAAATGGTTAGACATAGATAGAATCCTCGTCCAAAGGTCTTATTCAAAATTTAAAAAAATAATTTATTTACCAAAGGAGAATGGAATATGAAATTTATGTCATGTTGATATCGGATATGAATTTCACTATCTTTTCAAATGTCAAAAAAGGTAATTAAAACTATAGAGAAAATATTTTGCTAAGTACTGCATCAAATATCCTACTTTTCTAAAATTAAAGCGTCTATTGATTGTTTGCTGTATCCAAGTTATGAACAAATTTGCTATTTTTCTAAGAAAGGTGATATTACTTTAAATTAAAAACTATACAATTATAACTTTTTGTATTTTTATACCTTGTAAATGTAGATTTTGTATCCATCTTCTCACGTATATGTTTATGTATGTTGTTATGTCCTCATGTAACACATTTTAACGTGTCTGAGAGAAACAATTAAAATCTTGATATTTGACTCTTGATATCCATCAATATGTTCATAATAATGTTCACAATAATGTGCAAGATCTATTTAGTCGTACGAGCTTGTATATGGATTGACACTTATTTAGAATGATATACCTGGCCAATACGTATACATACATACGCAGGTAAACGGCTATAGTCTGTTTCACAAAAGAAGACCTTTAACACCTTGTAAATACACGATTTCCGGGAAAGTGATGCAAAAAGACCGAATGTGTGTTCGGCGAAAGTTAATGTTAATGCTAACTTTTTTAAACGAAATTTAGTAGCCGCGAATACAAGTTGGTTTACAATATCATAAACATGTAAATTATTGTGATAGTATGTACATGTAATTTCTTATTAACTTCAATGTTCAGTACAATTTATGATGTTTATCTCCCTTCCATTGTAATCTTTTTGAGTCAGAACGTAATTCGAAGTCTAAGGTTTTGTCAGTACAAGTCCAGTTTTATGCAACATTTGTTATTAACAATGGTCGTTGCGTATGGTTTAGGTAGTTGTATCATATTCCTTTTGTCGGTGAAACGTCGAAAAGCGAGCAAATCTCTGAGTGAAACTATTGTAGATACCCATACGGATGAAATGCTTGATCAATTGATCATTTTTTACAACTTCAAACTAATCAGGAAGTACCGAAAAGAGCAAGAACTGCTGTTTTTATACCCCGATATATGTTTAGCCGTAATCGTTTTTCGTTGAAAAGGTTCTGTGGGATTCATTTTGTTTAACTGACACCAAAGGAAGCGCTATGTTAACGAAGTGGATGAACACCACATGCCTCTTGTCAGTCACTGGTAACCGGTCTACTAAATAAAAAACAAATGTCACCGTGACAATTGATACGATAAGATTAATAAAGTTCTTAGTCAAAATCAAAACCAACGTAAATTTTAAAAATATCATGTATATTATAATTTTTGTTTGCATTCTGTAGTACTTATGGAGTAGTTCAGTTTAGGTCAAGTAAAATCAGTGAAATGTTTTGTATGTATAATATTGTAATATGAAAGGATTTTAATGCGAAAAATGAATTTTAGTATGTACTAAAAACAGAGGACAATTGGTGAAATAAAAATCAAATGTTCGTTTGTATGTGTGTTGATCTATTCAAATGTTAATCATATTGATCTCAAGTATAGATATTGATGTGTCTGTCTGAATGACATATCATGATAGCCTACTGAACTTCAAAATGGTACGTTTGCGGCCTTTGTTTCATATAACTGAGATCGATGAACCTGTTTGAATATGTAATATGTCTGCATGTAACTTAATCAATATGACACTCAATCTTTTAAAATTGCAATGTGTCGTCTAATTAAGTTCAATATATCAACAACAATGCAATGTTTTATTACTGTAAATATATTGTGTACAACGTAACAATGAATCCCATGTTATCCCCCTACATAAAGAATAAATGATATCAAGCATAAGCATTTAGTGACTAACAGTAAATCTTTGAAAATATATCAATACTGAAACAAAACACACTGCCTCGTTCCTGTCGTTACATAACTGTTATATTATCAGACTATGAGAAGTATGTTTTACAATGCAGTGATCCTAAGTAATGAAACTATCCGTTATCGAAGGAATTAGGATCAATAAAAGACTTTAAAAAGAAATTAATTATGTCAGTAATATAAAGCTTCGCAGCATGGTGACTGCTGAGATAGATTTGGTAAATTAGCTAGGAACTAGGAAGTAAAAACTGATAATGTACATACATTTTCTTGTTGCTATGAAAGTTCAAAAGGATATTTCTGTTTTTCTATGTATATTGTTTATATATCAGACTTATAATTCTAACCATGTTTAACTCATTACCTCTATAAATTGAAAAAAATGATTTATCAATTTTATAACTTTTATATAAGTAAAATCTTGACATATTATCAGGACAATGTATATTTGTGTTATTTATATTGCAGTACATTTTAAGTGTACATATATGTTTAAATTGCCTAAGTGTTTCAGAGTTGACACAGCTAGTAATCAATTAATAGCGGGTGTATTAATGCTTTTGAAATATCTCCTGATAAAACAATAAAATACAGAATGTAAAAATGAAATAGATGCATAAAACACAACATTATCATATCTTCAATCGGACGAATAACTATACATTGATTTATAGTATATCTCTGTGCATTGAAAATGTGAAAAGTAAATGAGTCAAACGTGTTAAGGAATAATTCAAAATCGATGGACTATAGTCGACAATGGATGTGAGGGAGAGAGACAACGGTATAAACAGAATATGATAAACCAAATCAAAACAAAACGGTAGCATTTTAGACAGTTAGATGTCTTCTTACATTAAATATATTAACTACGGTTCTGGTTTTATTACATCACTACAAGCACAGTGTTCGCCATGCACAATTGCAGTTTAATTAACTCTTAAAATATGATATCTTACATATATTTTCATTGATCAAACATATGAAATAATAACAAGCCCCGCAACACTTCACTAGCCTTTTGTTTGGTCAGATTATGAGAAGTACGTATTAAAGATCTTTAGAAATGAACTTTTTCAAGGACATTTAAATCAATAGTAAGCATTAGAAAAAAATCCATTATGTCAGTAACGTACAATGTATTATCTCCCAGCATGATGACTGCATAGATAAATTCGTTATATAAGCTAGAAACCAGGAGGTGAAAACTGATATGTCTCCGTGTGTATAAATTTGTACGTTGCTATGAAAGTTTGAAAGGAACTTTCAAGTAACTGTATGTGTATTTGATATACATGTATTTTAGACTTATATTTTAAGCCGCGTTTGACTCATTTCCTTTACAAATTTATATGCAATTCATCTTATAACTTGTTTATCACATAATCTGCCTGATAACCAATTATTTCTCCCGTGTAATAATTTGCATATATCGTTTTAGTGTAATATGAACCAGGGCGATTTTCATTGGCTGTGCCGGGCAGGAAATCTATTGTGACGTAATTACAGTAACAATAAAGCGACGTCAGGAAAAATGACGTGACGTCATGATTTAAAGAACGACGGCACAAAATGGGCGTCTCCGCTTGATTTTTGCAACACACTTTCACGTCAAAGCTCGCAAAAAGTATAACTTATCAGAATCGTTTCATAAACTCCTATATGAAATGAACACCCATTTAAGATCCTATTTATCTTATAACATCATCATAACCTTTGCATACCTATATTTCAGCACTTTCTATGCAATATATAAGAGTTGAAATAAGCTGTTTAATTGGTCGTTAGTATCAAAGGAGAGCTATGGGGTGCATCAATGCTAAAGCATTATTTCTTGATCAAATGTGGATATAAAATATATTATAGAAATCAAATACATACAAAAAACATAATGTTATCACACCGAAAATTGGATACAAAAAATATGCCAATGTATATGCGACAAATTTTGAATTGTTTTTTGACAGAAAAAAACAGTACAATGTAACAACATTAGGACATTTGAAGTCCAATTGTTGCAAATAAAATAGGAGTATACTATCAATTTTAGGAAACTGAAATTGACGTCAATGTATAGACATGTTATATAAAAAGGGAAGCTCCTTGACATACATTTTGAGGATATATTTAATTGAATCAATAGAAGGTTGAATTCTGTTCAAATTCATTTGGTGGGAGTTTTTGCATTTTGAATTTTTTTTTCATATCAAAAAGTTATGCTTCTTCAATATTATATTTCGTCATAAGATACATGTAGCAATATCACAAATTCAGCTGAGAGTGTTTAATTATTATCAATTTACTTCTTTAATCTGATTTTTCATTTGGCGTTTACTTTTAGACACTGCACTTTAGGTAAAACGTCGTTCAGTTCTAGCTTTGTCTAGTTTAATTCAACAGGGAATTGTAACTGTATTAGTATATTTATTTGTACTTAAATATTTCCAGCTGTCGTTTTCCACCTTAGTTGACGTCTGCTATCCGGACATATATCATGTTTCAACATCATGACAGACAACTTCTGTTCCTATATTGTTATAAAAATATCAATGCATTTCATAATATTGATACATAAGCAATACATACATACTAATATGGCATATCTTGTGTCAAATGTGATTTTAATCACTGTCTGCACAAAATATAAAAGTAATTGATATACCGAATACTATAGAAAAAAAAGTTAATACAATATATCATTATCGTCATAAAACATTACACACATTTAAATATATTGTTACGTCATTATTTTGTGAGCGCAATTCACGTCATTTTCCCCGATAATGTACGAAATTTGTTGTTTTTTTTTTTTGGTTTTTTTTTTTTTTTTTTTTTTTTTGGTTTTTTTTTGTAGAATTTTAATATAATGACATCTATACCTACGTCCTCGGTTCATTATCCATTCTACTCTGACTATATAGAACACCGCATTGGACATACAACAAACCCAACTGTTTATACATGTACAGCATACAATTGATTAGAGTCACGTGCTATGTAATGTAGAGATATTTTTTCAATTATACGCTAATAACCCCGTTACGCCGTATTTTCTTATAATTATATCTCATTATAATAGGCCGAGGTCATTATTTTAAATTCTACATTTGTACCAGGGCAATATAACAGCACATTGAACTACACAATGTCTTATTTTTATTATTAGATATGTGGTTTCTTCAAAATCTCAAAAACAATCTTTAATATGTGCATACAGTAGTAATTATAAGAAAAGCCTTGGTCAAGAAGCGGCACCTCTGAAAGATGCAGTGATTGTGCAATGAAGTTCACAAAGATATTGACTCGGTGTTTCTAAATATGGAAACAACTAGTCATACGCTATATTGAACGTACAGTGACATGTAATTAGTAATAGAAAATAGTTGAAAATCAGAGCCAACTAATAAAACAAAATAGCTGATTCGAAAGATTGTCGAAATCATTGAATATAATTCTTATTTGGTCGAATGTTGCTTTGTTTTCTATCAAATACCGTTAAGTAATTAAACATGTACACAATATAAATAAATTAGAATAGTAATTCGTCAAAGGAAGATTTGTATAAAACTTACACAACTGTAGCATATATCGTGTTTGTTACATGCTGGCCTGAACCTTCCTTTGAACTCTATCTTGATACCGTTTGGGACACTGCATCCATCAATGTATCTATTGCTATCACATGTTTGAGCATGAATGCGTATTGTAAACAGTGACACCAGACACATAACCAAGAGGTTTACCTATAAATGCAATCACATAACACATTTATCTGTTTCAGCAGCAAATATAGATTTTAAAGACAGGAATAAATTCTAGTATATTCCACGCTTTTTAACATGCAACGTTTATGAACTTAACATAGATTATCCATAGATAAATCGTTATGCTTTGGATAAAATCGCATTGTATCATACAGTTCACTTGTTACTTTTCGTAAGGAAATAAATAGATAAATATTCTCAAGAATAATAAATTGTGTAAAAACCCTATCTTAAATATAGCATTTTATTTTTGTATTTCAAAAAATAAACGTAATATTTGTTCAAATCACATTTTTATAGTTATTTTTATTCATAATAAAAATTCTTATATATGATATTTCAAGAATTATATTTTAGGATTCAACAAGTAGCAGTTCGCATTTTCCTAAAAATATTTTAGATTCTACTGCCGACGGATAATAAAAAACCCATAAAACCCACCTTCATTGTCTCCGTGAAGAATGATATAGTCAAAACGCAATTACCCTTTGTATATATCTACATATCCCATAAAGCGTTATTTGCCGATATATATAACAAAGGTTCGAACCCAGATGGTTTCATTAATGCCATAATACACTTATCACGGGAAACACCTGTCTCTAATTGCCTTTGAATTCATTGTGAGTCGTTCATCACTTTCGACTATTGAGAACAGATTATTGAATATCATTAGTAATTAATTTTAATTGTATTAACTGTATTCTATATTTCACCAAAAAGTTCAAAAATGAGTGAATCATAATACCTCTGACAGTTTTTTTTTAAATTGCGGATTCAACAGCTTGCTTTAATTATTTCGTTCTGCAGCACATATGGCTGAGGAATAATATAATTAAATCCTTAATGAATACTAATATGGTAGAAAAGAGGTTGTTAATGTTCATAGGTTATGTCACAATCCGACTCGAACTCAAGAGGCTCTTTAGAATGGGACAAACCCGGAGATTTCAGGTTATCACATTATTAAGACGTACCTTCTGACATTCCCATGTCTTTACCGGGTTATAGAACCAGACTTGGTTAAGTATTTCTCTTCCTGTTATGATATTTGTAAGCATTGATGTCAAATTTATTTTTTTAATTTCATCGGAGTATGAAAAACAATTGTTAGAAAACAGTGTGAATCTGCGTATGACAATTTGATATAACAAAACACGATTTTATGCATGATTCTATCGTTTAAATGAATTATTTTACAAATGAATACACAACAATCAATTTTCTATTGTGGCGTAACGATAACGTCGACTTTTCGTGACATTCTATGTTTTTTTACATAGTGGTATGCAAAAAGTAATTGGCCAATCAGAAAATCAAGATTAGTGTGAAAGCAAAAGAAAAAATAATTATAATATTATGTTATGAATATGTTCAATTAACTTTGCTCCTCTAGTGGATTGCCATATTGAATTATAAACTATATTGTGTAGGATGAAAAGAATATTCGAAACAAGAATACATTATATGATTTGTAAGTGTGAGTGTGGGTGGGTGCTTATTTATCATTATAATAAAGTGGCTTGACAACCATTTTTTTATGAATAACGAATAACAGATCTGTCAAGCTGTTGATACGAACAATGTGTAGGTGTTACTGTGTAACGCTTAGGGTGAAAATGACAACCTGGAATAGGGATTGAAAATGCTATTTACAATAATTCACTGATGATAACAATTACAATAGAACTAATTAAACATTTGAACAAAATGACATATTTTTTAAAGAAATCCTTTAACAGCGAATAGATCTTGAATGCATCAAAAGTCCTTAGTCGATATAGATTATTGATAAGTGATTGATAAAAATACAAGCACACAATAACCTTACCGTGAGGAAGGACTCCTTGAGAAATATTTGCGTTATTCTCTTAGTGACATTGGTGACGTACATTCCCTACCATGGTGGTATTTTATTAAATTACAAGATAAAAAGTCAAATTATGAAAATGGCTACCAGTTTGGCCATTTTGTTATGGACCAGTCTCTGTATGTAAATCATGTCCTATGGTTAGTCTACATCTAAAGTTGAAAGCGGGCGGTTTTTCGTTGTTTTTGTGTGTCCGATCTTACTTCCGGTAACGTATGCTACGTCTACAGAGAATGATTACACGTATTTTAGAGTCATTTCGAACCGATTACTATAGTCATTGGCAGGTAAGGCATTGGGTCTTTCTCACAAAACTAAACCCATCTTACAAGGCATTTCGAGACTGATTACAGAAGTTGCAAGAAGAATTGAATGGTAGTGACAGTTATGTAAGAAGTGCGTGCAGACCAAACCCGAATGCATTTAGTCAGTTAAAAAGTCGGTGAATAAAATGAGCAGAGATATGCAACACTATCTCATTCCCGAAACATGTAAATACCGGGAAGTCTCAAAGGGAATTCAAAGTTACATACAGTAGGTAAACCGTATAGATATATATATATATATATATATATATATAGACAGTGGGATAGGAACAACAACAGAGAGGATAGCAGAGGTGATGGGGACATAAACTTGAAGAATTCGTTAAAACGTCAACCAAGTTATATTTCGGATACAACTGATTTTATAAATAAGTTGGCAAGTGTTGAAACACCTTTACCAGATCAAGCAATACTATTTTGCTTTGATGTATGTAAGTTATACCCATCCATTCCAAGAGAAGAAGGACTTGATGCATGTGAAGAGGCGCTCAATTCAAGAACTGATGCAATAATACCAAAATATCATGCTATGGAGATGTTACGGATTGTATCGGCCAATAACAATTTTAGTTTTGGTGATACAACTACCAACAAACTAAAGGAATAGCTATTGGATCTAGATTGGGCATGTTCCTATATGCGTAAATAGGATGAACAGCTTATGAAGTATGAGCACCAACCAAAATTCTACAAACGTTTCATTGATGATGGATTTGGGATATGGTTAGGTAGCGCAAAAGAGCTGGGAAAAATTGCGGCAACGTTTGCTATTAGTATACATGATGATATCAAAGTTGAGCTATGTTGGAGTCATGAGAAACTTGAATTCCTGGAAACATGGGTTTTCCTGGAGAAAGGTCATACAGTATAAACATAAACCTTTTTTGTCTGATTTAAAAAAAAATTCAAGGTTTGCATATTTCAGAATTCAATAATTTGTGGTTAGATCTAAAGCAATGCAAATGACAGTAATGTTATTAAACAGTATAGATAACAATCATGAGTTCTACTTTATTTATCCAAATACAAATGCAGAGAGAAATATATAAAATGAAAAAAAAAACAAAAAAAAACAAACAAACACAACAATAAAGAGTTAAGCTTCTCCCTTACATGTATATATGACGTTGGGAGACTTATTCTGCATTTACATATTGCAGATTTATCTGCCCCTGCGGGTAGGTATTGATTGTTACGTCATATCTTTGCTAGCGTAATGTCATACTTTTTGGAGAATACAGCGTGAATTGCGCTCACAAAATAATGACGTAGCAATCGATACCTAACCGAAAGGGAGCTAACTCTGTAATATGTTGGGATTGACTCGTTTAGGTATAAATGAGTCGTAAATCACAGATATAAATGTGACACAAAACAAGAAAACGCGATGATATGAACCTCCAAGAAAAAAGTATAAATTCAAGAATCAAAAGATTTTTGAAAATATTATACGTTCCCAATATTGAAACAGATTAAGCTAAGTGATATCCACTCAAATAACCAATAAACAGTATGAACAATAGTTTTTTTCCAGTGGTATTGTCTTACCTGAACTAGAGGGTAAAATTATGAACACTTTTCATTATAAACAAGTCGTCTGGATTTTAATGATGGTTACTTTAAAGTAATTCGTCCCTCAGATTCTTTAATCATCAGATGATGTTTCTGGTCAGTTTATACCAATTAACAGTCAGTATAGACTTTGATCATTTTATATTGATGGCAAAACCAGCTTCAGTACATATTGAAACCACCTTCGAGGGCACGATTATTCCGGATTTGCATATTACAGAGTTATTTACCCTTGCGGGTAGGTGTTGATTGTGACGTCATGATTTTGCGAGCGTAACGTCATACTTTTCGGGGAAAATGACGTGAATTGCGCTCACAAAATAATGACGTAACAATATATTTAAATGTGTGTAATGTTTTATGACGATAATGATATATTGTATTAACTTTTTTTTCTATAGTATTCGGTATATCAATTACTTTTATATTTTGTGCAGACAGTGATTAAAATCACATTTGACACAAGATATGCCATATTAGTATGTATGTATTGCTTATGTATCAATATTATGAAATGCATTGATATTTTTATAACAAT
>SAYR01052295.1:0-15496 GCA_004382745.1 Argopecten irradians irradians | reverse complement strand
GAAGATGCAAAGGTCCAACACATTTAAATATTACAATCTATGGGGATAAACGATGTTATAGTGAATGTCAGAGATGTGTAATAATCACCTTGTTCTTTGGTAGGAGTTGTACAGTGTGTTGTGTGGTAGAGATAATAACCCTCTTCTTCTGTTTGCTCATATTATCGAGGATGATAGAGAAGTTACCGTCCATATAGTCACCAGCCAAAACATAGCTACATCGGCCGTCAAACTGGTAGGTTTTACCGTCAAATGTTGTGAATGTGTTACCCTCTACTGTGGCGAAAGCTGGAAAAGACAATAAATCAACACGAGTTATAATCATTCATAAAACTGGGTTACATGTATAATCTAATAAGCATCTGTGCAGAATCTATGGCGAACTCAGCCCACTTGGAAAATCTTTTCGAGATTTTTGGAATGCTGGTCAGTCAGAACCTTCCATGGATGTCTTACTTACGAATACACGTTTGATAACATTTTCCCACATATTTTAACTGAAAGAAAATGATGAACCATTATCATTTTAAACATTTTTTTATGATTTGAACGCCCGTGGAGAAAGATATTAATTACATCGAAGACAATTTAGGATTTAAACAAAATAAGGCTGAGCGGAAAGAAATTCCATGCCACGCATGATTCCATTTTTACACCTACCATCAAATGGTGGCATCCAGGTGTCTTACATCTGAGGAGGGGACATAATCGGAGATGGATGTCCACTGAGTGGTGTCCGGTAGGAGGAGCGGATCTTTGTTGTAGTGTTGGGACCATATCAATGCCGGTGTAGTGACTTTAGAGATTTCATTGGCACAATCAGGTAGGTGTCGGTCTGAACCTCGCCGTTCACGGGGTCAAATACTGTTATCTTTGTCTTCTCAAGGTCAGTAATCACAGATTTCAGGGACTCGATTTCTTCCTCGATTATCTCAATGATGTAGTTGTATACACTGTGGATGGCGGCTTTTGTGTTCTTTTCAACTTCCCAGAATTTGTAAGCTGCAGCAGCCTGTTGCATAGAAATTATAATGCTGGTTAATTACTTTCTTTGTACAAACAAAAGTTCGCTTCAAGACATGAAAGGAAAGCAATTGAATGTATAGAAATTACAACAAGTTAATCATACATTCATATAACCAATAACATTCTAAATGACGCAACAGTATTAAATTGTACAACATATCTATTTCACATACATTTGTTCTGATCTCTGCTTAAAAGCTACGATATCTTACCTGTGACTGCGGTACGTAACTTCCGTCCTGTCCAACAGTCGTACAGCGCGGGGGAAGTTGACCTGTTCCCTGGTTGTTGTACATCGATGACTTACGCCTGGGCCATGTTTCTGACAGAAGGCAGTGGCTGGTCAGTTGGGTGAGGTATTTCATTGACTTGGCTTTAGCGACAACGTACAGCGTCTGTGTTTAGTGGCTGGGGCGATAGCAGCTGGAAAATCAACATCTAAAGTTATATAAAACAGGCTATTGATACATTAATAATATGTATTGTCGTTTCACATAAAATACGATTATTTTAGATATAATGTTACAAATTTCTATATTTGGAAAGCAAAAAGTGTTGAAAATTTAAACCAGATACAATTTCAAGATTTTGCTTACCAGAACTTCTTATTTGCCTAAAACTATTACTGTTCACATATTCGTGATTACAAGGGATCAGGAAACAAACAAACGTATTAATACGAAAAATATTCTAAATTAACCTGAAATTTTTAACCTTACCAGTGAAATGATCGTGGTAGGCTTTTGAATGTCCTCAGCACTGCTGTCCGAAAGTCTCCAAGTTTCTTATCCAGGACATCCATCATGACAGCGTAATTCGTCATCGATCTTGTTCCTCCTAACTAAAGAGAGATATAAAAATAATAATTATCCACTAGCATCAAATTATTTAAACAATATTTTCAAATCTTAAAAATGTCGTGTGTGAATAAATGTATGAAAACTCTGTTTTCCAATGTATATGACCGGAACATACTGTTTAATTATACATGGACCGGTTTTTACAGCTAACACTGTAGTTTCAAATTATCCCACACTGTCAATAGATCGCGATCATTAACAATGTAACGATTTTCGCGTGAAAATGGTACGATGTTTCGAAGAGAATAATCTCATGTTTCGAAGAGAAGAATCTTATGTTTCGGTGAGAAGAATCGTTGTTTTGGTGAGAAAGAATATTATCTTTTGGTGAGAATAATCTTATGTTCGGTGGAGATGGATCTTATGTTTTGATGAGAAGAATTTTTTTTGGTGAGAATAATCTTATGTTTTGGTGAAATGAATCTTATTTTTGGGTGGGAAGAATCTATGTTTCGGTGAGAAGAATCTTATGTTTGGGTGAGAAGAATCTTATGTTTTGGTAAGAAGAATCTTATGTTTTTGGTGAGAATAATTTTAATTTTCGGGTGAAGAAAATTATGTTTTGGTTGAGAAGAATCTTATGTTTTGGTGAGAAGAATCTTTGTTTTGGTGAGAAGAATCTTGTGTTTTGGTGAGAAAATCTTATGTTTGGTGTAGATAATGCAGTATCAGGGCGATAGATACCTGTAAGAGTGAGCGTCCTCCAAACAACATAAACATCTACAGACTCCTTCATAGGATAGGACACGGGCGTAGAGATGCAGCCTCCATCCACTGGTCAAGGCTCGGAGTTCTGGAGAGCAGCTGTGAGGGTATTGTCTGTGAAAGAATACAATAGGTACAAAATAACATGTATACATAATAACATTCATGATAACAGGTATTGTCCCATGCTGCGCAGATTGCAATTGATCACTTTTATTTTATAATGTTTTCACCTTATAATACTAGGTCTTAGAATGTTCCGAATAAACACTAACCTTGAATAAATATTTCACAGATATCATGATTGGTTGAAGCATAATGCGAATACTGGTAACTGTGAATAATATTTTCCCCTGTATACTACTTGGTTAAACATGTTTGTGAATATTACCACAATGTGAATAATTATTTCCCCTATTTACTGATTGGTTTTGCGATAATACTTATTATTACAATTATTTGTATAAGTATGAACTACTTACGAGCAATCCTCGACATTAAACATGGCCAGTCAAACTGTTTCCGAGAGAGATGAGAACGTCCTGTCTGAGACCCTTAACATTAGTGACAGCAAATCTATCAAAGTCTTCAATTCTTCCAGAATGGCAGATCTGATGTTATTGTACTTGGAGTTCACCTCCTCGTTGACAGCTGATGTTACTTATCTCTTTAATCTTTGAGAGTTATGTATGCTTATAACGTAATTTTACGCACAATCCAGAGACAACAAAATCAGTTGAAAATGGCTATCGCAAGGAGACATAATCATCATAATAAGATAAATCTCATATCAAAGTAATATAATAAATTGACATATAATTCGGTGTTATAAATTCATACATAAGGAAACACTAAGTAATCCTTTGTTTTTATGTTTACAGCTGAGAATTGATGGAGCCATTGTTGAAATGCCATATCACTCTCAGGATATGTCTGTCATCAATGATGGTGATGACGTCACAGTCAGTGGGCATGGCTTCACCGTCCGCCATAACGTACCACGTGATATGTATGAGATCGGACTGAATGGTTGGTACTACGGCAAAACTGGAGGTTTACTGGGAACCTACGACAACGAACGTCATAATGACATGATGATGTCATCGCGACAAATCACCAGTGACGTCACCACTTTCGCGGACACATGGGAAGTTAAGGACAGATGTCGTTAAAGGACTTTGTGTTGAATTTGAATCAAATCAAATTAATTTGTGATAATTAAAACATTCGGACTTTGTTCAAAATTGTAAAATGTTTAATTTAAATAAATTGACGTTTAAGCATGCAATATATTTGTTTTTATTCTTTCTTAGAATATCGACGTACAAATGCTTGTGTTAACTGGAATGTTCATTGGGAAAATACTGTTTGTAATTATCAAGGCAAACATACTGCATTAAATATTGTATTTATTTTTCGATGAAATTCACAAATCTACTGGCATCATTATTTTATTCTAAAACCAAATAAGCATTGCCGCATTACAAATACAGGTTGATACCTGTCTATAGGGCAGCATAACATATTACTGACATTTTAATAAAACTTTTCGATTCTATAAATCATGTGTAGTAAAGATCTGAATCCAACGTTTCATCAAAGTTTGACCTTATTTGTGGTAGTCTTTGTAAAAAGAACATTCGGCTATTAAAAAGTATTGGAAATAATCAAATGAGTTATTGATATGAACTTCACTACCATCTACCGGGCATTGCGTGACGATAACAGCATCGTTTTAAGGCCATACAAATTACACGTAGTCTTCAGCGTGTGCCAAACAGAGGGAAGGAAACCTTCACACCAGACTACATTATTATTGTCTTTCAGCAGATTGAGTCAGATAGACGTTAGACCGATAGAGAAGGTTTAAATGTTGACTTAATCAGCGTCAGATTCTATTCCATGTTTTACAGACTTTCAAATATATGACGACACAAGGTAAACAATTCCATAAATATTAATTTGAGGTTTTAAGGATATTTGCATTTATTTCATTTATTTGTTTTTCATAAAATACATTCACGAATATACTATCCATACCAAGACAGATGATTTATAGATCACAACAAGCACACGAACACATCGAACTTAATCATTTTCTGTTGCGTAGTTTCGAGTGCAATGAGGATGGCTATTCTGTGTTTCATAATAAATAACATTTATATTTCATCAAATGGGGTGGAAACTTTAATAATTCTATGAGTGTGAAGCACGAGCGCTACCTCAAGAGATGAAATATAACTGTTATTCATCAAGAAATAAGGAATATTTATCACATTTTTACGTCTCTATTCTAGGTCTCATGTATTCCAATTGTCGCGATTTTTCTGCTTACTAATTTAGTTCCATGCATACATGTCGATGACAAGTGACATCCTAGATAATCTAATGCAACGCATCTGTGTTTCAGCAATCAAAAATGAAAACTAAATAGGAAAGATGCCCGTAATAACATATATTTGGTTTGATATTTAAAAATGGTATTCACGCCAAAACGATATTTTTATTATAAATGCTGTGTTCTGATTGGTCAATAGTGAGTGGAAGTATCAGAAGTGGTATTTTCACTCTATCAAACTATCAACATATATTTTCATTATAAAACCTTATATTTCGCACTGAAAATGTAATAATATAAGATATCATATGTGGATATGAAGGTTTGGGATATTCTACCCTCGAGACCACAAAATGTTGGAAAACCTAGACTTAGAGTATTATTCATTGTAATTTTACTTCTTTGATATGTAAAAACCCGGTGTAAGAACAAATCTGTGAATAATATTTTGTGGTCTATATTATATATTTACTGCCCTGGTGTGAGGGAGACATGAAGATTTTTTCCCCTCGGTTAATCATGTTTCCCTCGAACTACGTTTTATTATTAGGAATCTCTCTGTTGTGTTTGCTAATTATTACATACAAACTAAGAATATATATACTACTATGAGAGTAAAGTCATTTTACCAAAAATATCACCCTTTTTGATAATAAAGCTCCCGTTTTGTTTCACTTCGCAAATTTCCTTTTACCTGCTACTATAAATATTTCTTGATTATCATGAAATATTTTAATGGTAATACTTCCACATGGCTATAGCTACCTAGGAGGGATATTTTACAAACATAAACTTCAGAAAATACATGAAACAAAGTGTTTAGGTAAATACCACCCCGTTCGATGTCTCTAGTTTTCCCTTTTTCACTCAAAAGTCTACTATAAAAGTGGGGAAATGGTAAAAACTATGTCTAGAATACACATATAACCCATTTGTTTGTCAGATTTTTTTGTAGTTTTATAGTTAATAGCTGTTTTCTTCCCAGTAAATGTCAATTTTTAGCTTGTACATTTTCATCTACGATAGTGTGCGCATGCGTAATGAAATAGGTGCGCTCGAATAGCACTTATGAATCAAACAGTTACTTCCCTTATGTCATTTATTTGCTTATTTAACAGTTAAAAGCTTTAAAAAGCAAAATATGGATGTTTATTGTCGTAAAAACCATAAAAGAGAGACTACTGATAACCACAAAGATGCAATTTTACCTGTGTATAGATTACACTGATTATGACTTCAGTCATTCTAAAAATGCATGTGATTAAAAGTGTTCAATGATATTATTTGCTGAATGTTGTATTGTAGTTTCAAAATAAAAAAAAAATGATTGCAAATATCCCAATGTTTTTCTATGCTTACAGTTTGACCTAGTGTGCCCAATCTGGGCACCCGGGTGATATCAGGTGCGTTCCGACCTGTATACAAGGATTAAAAACATCGACCTTGAACGGTAAAAATAAAAATTAACGGTCGACTTGTAAAAGTAAACATCGACGGTGGAATTATAAAAGTAAACATTGACGGTTGCGCTGTGAAAATAAACATTGAAGGTTGAGCTGTAAACGTAAACATTGACGGTGGATGGGTAAAGGTAAACATTAACGGTCGACCTGTAAAAGTAAACATCGACCTTGGAACTGTAAAAGTAAACATGAACGGTGGAATTGTAAAAGTAAACATTGACGGTGGAACTGTGAAAGTAAACATTGACGGTGGAGCTGTAATAGTAAACATTGACGGTGGATGGGTAAAAGTACAAATTAATGGTCGACCTGTAAAAGTAAACATCGACCTTGGAACTGTAAAAGTAAACATGAACGGTGGAATTGTAAAAGTAAACATTGAAGGTGAAGCTGTGAAAGTAAACATTGAAGGTGAAGCTGTTAACGTAATCATTGACGGTGGAACTACAAAAGTAAATATTGACGGTGGAACTGTAAAAGTAAACATTGACGGTGGAGCTCTCAAAGTAAAACATTGACGGTGGCGCTGTGAAAGTAAACATGAACGGTAGAACTGTAAAAGTAAATATTGACGGTGGAGCTATAAAAGTAAACATAGACGGTGGTGCTGTAAAAGTAAATATTGACGGTTGAACTGTAAAAGTTAGCATTGACGATGGAACTGTAAAACTAACCTTTGACAGTGAGCTGTAAAAGCTGTAAAAACATTGACGGTGAAGGTGTATTTTCCAGTTATTTCAGAATTTAAACATTTCCTACAGTATGTTAAAGAAAGGTTGATTAATTTTCTCTTTATCTCACTTACTTTTAGAGTATTCTGATTTATGATTAAAAGGTGAAATAAATGAGCCCAGTAAAATATCCCTCCACAAAGGGCAATAATTGTATATAATATCCATATATCGATATATCGAGTGGGGCGAACTGCAGGCCAGCTTAAATTCCAGCTGAAACTGATATACAAATGTATAACAGATATATCAAAGTAATACACAACGAATCTCTGAGTACCAACAAAGTCACTTCATTAGATGCATCTTTCGTTATACATGGTTAAAAGCATCTTATAAAAACCTTGACGGGAAATGAACAATACTGCCTTATAGCCATGTATTAGTTGTTAACGTGTTCGTTATAGAATATTCGTAATGTATTTTACTGTATTTGCTATAATTGATTAAATGTAAGACTAATAGTTCCATCTATACTGTTAAGTCGCCTTCATTTCATTTTTATTCTTACTTTTATTAACTCGTTCTTATCTTAGCTTAGATAAGTTTGTAACTAATTTTGAACAACTTTATAAAAATATTTCGATGCGACGAACGGGCAGACGCTTTGAATCCGTCCGCATGGAAGGAAGCTGGAAGATGCATAATCACAGTCAAGAAAGAATTCCAACCGATCTTTTATCTCAAATCGTGTGTTACATGCCCTTGGACACAGAGGAACCATGTGATCCATTTGAAAATCCCATGAAACAAGAGGAAAGTATTATCTTAAAGCGACAGTGAAAAGAAGTCCTGTGGATACGCTGTAGTGGGTCAATATTAAGTATCAGACGAGGAACATATTTTGTAAACCAACATTCTTTTGTGGCTTCTAAATTTCGCGATAACAAATTCAAAACATTTACGCAGAGATTAAGTTTCGCGGATTTTAAATTGAATGGAAAAAAAATGAATTTAACTGTGCAAGAGTTGTTGAAAAATTGATTTATGGAGATAAATTTGCGAAATTTCCTTGATCGCGATATTCGCGAAATAAACGGCACTGTATGATAGACTATCGCACATAATCTAACCAGATCCGTATACGTTTATACGGTTTGACTGGTTGGAACTAGTTCTTCTTTAGAACTAATGACAGATCTGGTGATCTTATCGACAGATCCGTCAGGATTTATACTTTAAATAATTATTTTCACAAACGGTTCAACCAGGCCAACCCTCTAAGCGAAAACAGACTAGATATTATGCAAAGAGTAGCGAGATCGAGTCATTTCGGTCTGTCGTAATCCTATGGCAAAGTCTTGTATAATCAACAGTGCCAAAGATGAAATCGAACATAGATCTCCAACTTTCATTTCGAGGACAACTCGTACGTTTTCTATAAGTTGTATATTGATGCAGTGGTTATTTATATGTTGAAGGTGATTGAATGCACTTCGTACTAATCCTCGAAGCTTCAAACATGAAACATCCACTGGTTGTGTGACACATATCATTACATAAACATATATAGTTATTCCAGATGTATGCAAAGTCGAGTCATCGCTATATAATTTTGTACCAAATTTAATTTCAAAACGCAAATCATTGATAAATATAAGGAATATAAGGGGATCTGATATGGAACCATGTGGAACACCATGAGTAATTTGATCATCGTTAGAAATATGATAAAATAAACCTTTATGAAACCGTTCAGACAGATAAGGGTTAAAACATTGATATAGCGAATTTGAATTAAAGAATCAGGATATATAGAATTAACTATGCTTTTTAAAAAATGTATACAATAACACCATATACATTATTACTGCCGATTGTCTTTGTCCACTTATCTACAATACTTATTAATGCGGTACCATACAAATGATAACGGTATCCTGACTGTGACGAATCAGGTAGATTATGTTCATTTTAGAAAAAAATCTGTAGGAAGAATTGTTTATTTTCATTTTACAAAAATGGTTTAATGAAAGAACGGAAATTGGATGCTTGTAATACTTGTATAACTCCGTTGTTTATTTTTACATTGACAATTGTATGTAAATATGGTGATGCTTACTCCGTTGTTTTATTTTACATTGATATTTGTATGTTAATATTGTGGCTCTAACTCCGTTGTTTTATTTTACATTGGTATTTGTATGTTAATATTGTGGCTCTAACTTCGTTGTTTCATTTTACATTGATATTTGTATGTTAATATTGTGGCTCTAACTCCGTTGTTTTATTTTTACATTGATATGTGTATGTTAATATTGTGGCTCTAACTCCGTTGTTTCATTTTTACATTGATATTTGTGTCCTTGTTGACATAATTACATAGTTGAATTAATGTGTTGTTGCTACAGATAGTTCAATTAAATCAAGAAATATATGAGATACTGTATGATTATGATTGTTAATATCTTAAATGCTTTCTATACACGATGACATCTACATCATCATTATGTACATGTACACTGTTCTATTGCACTATATGGTGAAATAACATACAAAATATATGCAAACGTAGTGAATTTAACGTTAACAATGACTGTCCCGATAAGGTCAATCCTTGTTATACACACCTGAGATACACCTGTATCTATCACACCTTGACCTCTGAACCCTGTATCACTAGTACTGATGTATGTATTAGGCCTGTGTACAATCAAAACGTATTATACAACAGATATAAAGTACTATACATGGTATAGGCATTATCCGGGCTTCGCCAGATTAAAAAATGAGTTATGGCATTTTAATCGAACGAAACACGCAAATTGTAGCAGGAGAACAACCAACTAAATAATTTTACATACACCACAGTGTTAAACTTTGTTAAAGTTTTGTACTGTATTATTAAAAAAAAGGAATATTAGTTAGCTATTGTGTTCTATAATTAAAGTCTAGGTTCTCATATAACACTAGATAGAAAAAAAAGTTTGGGTCTTCCGCTCAAACTCCAACCAGGGTAGCTTTATTGAAATCAGGCGCATTTTGAATTAAAAAAATCCTGAAATTCTAATGTTTTTACCTATTCATTATCAAAAATGATATTTTGAACCTATATCTCAATATCAATTTCCAAATTCATATCATGTTTATCTAGGAATAATTACCAGTCAGAAAACATTTTTACTTTTGAAATTCATAATTAGGCAGCCAATCGGCGGCCTGGTTAAAATTCTATCCTGGGCTCAATCTTGTATACACAGGGGCCATTTCGAAAGTCTTTTTTTATTTAGTTGGTTGTTCCCTATAACAATTTATTCTGAGATGATGCCGATGCATCAATCCTTTTTATGACATTTTTCGTAATGAAAAAGTGATATTTTTTACCTGAAGGAAAATATCAGTTTTGATATTTTCACTCAATATTTACCAATTAAAACACATCATTTATAGAGTTAAATATTGTTTTACTGGAAAAATAGTTTTTTTTTTACAAATATCAAGCTATAAATGTAATAATTCGTGCATCTGTTTTAGAAATGGATATCGCAGCAGATTGAAATAGTTGTACTTATATCAGTGGTCCTAGTAAGGAGACGTCAAGTTTAATAAATATATTATTACTATTATCTTGATGAATAACACTCTCGGTTTTTTTAAAAGTTTTCTTTTTATCAAAAAATGATCATATACATATAACATAGTTTAACATATTATGTTATTCTCAAATCTAAGTTTTTATAGTTATTGGGCTATATTTTTGTGGTAATTCAGTCTGTAAGTTTGGACTTATCACAAATCAGTACTTGTCATTATACTGATATATATTAGCAATTAATTAGAAAATAAATAGTGTCGATAACATTTCGAGTTGAAACAACTTTATAAAATCTGTAGTTAAACTTCGTTATGTGATGTTGGTACATTTAATGTCAATAATCATTGTTATATCTCCGACTTATTGAACTATTTTACGAATTGTTTTATTTTAATGCCACGTGTTTTATACTTGTTTCGTGATGGATATTGAAAGTGAGAATTATGCTGTTAAACCTGAAGTGTATCGGTCAACTACATATGATAAAAATCTACACTGTCACCATTTACGTTATCTTATCACGCTGTTTATTGAAATATCACACAGAATATGTGCATACGTAATTAGTGACAGTGCCGATAAGGTTCACCATTGTGATATACACTCGAGTTACAGTTAAATAATGTATATTTACTGCTATGAATCTAAAGTTGTTATTTTCTATTATCAGATCATAAAGAATTAAGTAACAAGTTAAATATTTTCTATTTTCATACCAAAAACAATATTTCTGTTGTTACCTACATCAAATAAAAAACATTATGTAAACCATAACTGTCATCTAAGTTCGTAAGTGTTACAACAGTATCAACCTAATTCAGTAACGTGATGTTGCAGAGGTTAAATGTATTACAATGTGAAAAATAGAAAGTGTTGATATTCTAATATATATGCTTAAATGTCAATTATGTCAGATTAAAGACAACTATGTACAATTATATTAGGCTTAATTTTGTTTAATACATGTATTTTTAAAGTATTTAAATGTATTAATATATTTCTGTGGATGTGTATCTATTTCTTATTTAAAAAATATGATCAACTGCAGCAAGCTGTGTTAACTGACAACTACACTAAGCCTACACATGTCCTCATTCGCTCCTCTCATCTCTCTACTTCAGTTTGTATATTATGGTTTAGTGTCCATAGTCTAAGTCAGGTCAGTGTGTACAACTTGTTAAAACATCACGGGACCAAATAATAGAAAAAAAACGAAAAAAAAACAAGATACAATAATATACTAAAAAAAACTTATATTGATATGCGATTACATCTCGAAAAATAATGCAAGGAAAGTGTAAGTAGGTGTTAGACTCATAACTACAAACCACGAAATTATCCCCGAAAATTATTGTACAAAGTAAGCCATAAATCGATTTGCAAAAAAAACATCAAATAACGAAACTGCGGGTTGGCGTATTTTCACTATGTATTTAATTTGAGGGGAAAGAAATTGGTGTTTCAAAACGGAAAGGGGAGCTTATAGGGACAGGTGCGCTTCCTGGATCGAATACGGCATATATAACTAACGCTTTAAACAAACACAACAAAATGACATCAATGTTTTAATTGTAAATTATTGGACCAGTTTAGTGAACACCATATGAAATGTTAATAAATACATTGAACATTACACAAAACTATGTTTAAAACTCAAATGTAAGGTTAACCTTACGTTGTGAAATCTACATTATCATTATTTACGTTGTTTCATTGCCCTGTATATTGAAATATCACACAGAATAAGTGCATACGTAATTACAATTTAAGTAAACAGTGAGTGACAGTGCCGATAAGGTTCACTATTGTGATGTACGCCCGAGATACAGTTTATCAGACTGACCGCCTGGACACTCTGTATCTGTAGCGAACTCTGTACCCACTTATACGGCTATATATACGGTACTGAGTCTGATCCGCATCAGAAATAGACACGAGCCCACAGCTCCCAGACATGGAGCTTAAGTTAATTTTGGCCGTAGCCCTTGTGGCCTCGGTACAGGCGGGTGAGTACATTATCATTTTATTGATTTTATTCAAGGATATTTCTTTGTTATAAATTATATTAGTTTTGGCGAAATCACATTACCATTTTAAACAATTTAGATTCATAATTTCTTCGGTCATTTAAGACAAATGGAAACAGCACCATCATGCATTGCCGAAAATGTATTGTGGGAAAAGGGCTATCATATGAGTATCGTTTAAATCATCCTCGACACTCCGGGGGTTCCGATCACTTATGATCTCTACACCCCTGGACTATCTCATAGTAAAACTGGAGACAACAGAATAGAACAGGTAATTTAGTCATTTGATGTACATCAAAAGAATCGTATAACGGTACACTGTGGTTGACTGTGTGGCTTTGATGTTAGGCGTCTCTCTCTCTCTGTAGTCTTCAAAGGAAATCTTTGCTAGCCTGTGGTTGGTCAAATGTTTTCCGCTGAGCTGCCTTCATTTTCACTATGAGATAGTGATCGGAACCCCTGGAATATCGAGGATGCGCTTAAATATATAAGTTTGGTTTTCTCCGGCAATATGGTTTAGCGAGGTGGCAGGATGGAGATTACCTTTATGTTTTCTTCGCATGGTGTCACCTTGTACATGAAATATTCAATACTATTGACTATCTGACGAAACTTTCAGCTGAATTATTTTTTTATTTTGTTTTTATCATTACTTTTTTTTTATTTCTATCGCTGAAGTCCTTCTTATTTCTACACAATTTGATTTACAGGCAAAGTACTTTATACAAAGTGAACACAATGGTAAACAAAGCCATTTTCCATAAAACGCTGAAATATCCTTACTGCTTCATCAGTTTCCATCTAAACGAAATATACAGTCGTTGCATATTTATCTATTGTCATTAATTTATTTATATCCGTTTCGTAATAAATGAAGGTGCACCTTTAGGTCCTTCACTAGGTTACAGTTTATATTAAGCCAGCGTTACTTTATAGATACTATTCATATATTCATATAATCATGTTTTTTATTTCTCTTCTACAGGCCCTATAGACACTGTAAGGGATTCGTGTTCTAGGACATGTACAAGTAAGTTATTACAAAGCCACGTATACAACATTGAAAACATTATGTTATTAAATATTTATATAAAACCAAAAGAAAGAAAAAATATATTTTGATTTGAACTGTTTCTCATCATTTTTACTTTAACTGCATGTCATTGTTTTCATTTCAACAATTTGTCATTATTTTCATTTTAACAGTTTGTCATTATTTTCATTTTAATTGAATTTTTTAAAATTTCGCATTGTTTTACCATTGATATAGATACTAATAAGTTCGGATACAGACCGGGAAAGTCGTACGAGTTTGATTATAATGTTAAGGACGGTCACCAATCTTGTCTTGTTTTTGGTTTGTTTGTGGTAAAGGGCGAGCGTCAGAGGGTTTCGTCTCAGATGAGCTAACGGCCAAGGTCCACGTGGAGGCAGTTCTAAATGTGATTTCATCTTAAGAGTAGTAGTTCAACTTATATATAACATGTAAACCTTCCATATCTCTTGTCATAACATTATTAACTATTGTTTTGATGAGTAATTGCTTTGTGTTTCCATCATCGTCCTTTTATCACGATTTTGTACTAGCTGTAATCACGATTGGATTCGATTGGCAGGATTTTACAGCATGTATCAGGTAGTTACATTTTAACTATGTTTTACATTAAACAAATGTACGAATCTTTTACAGTCGTTTGTAACCATTCATGATAAAACTTGACGTGTCCAATTTCCTTATTTTCAAAGGTTGAAGATGTCAATCTACACAGTAAAAGTTACCATAACCAACTACCGACAGTAAGATTTTTATCAGCTGATTTATGAAGGAATTACGTAGTGTGGTTGGAGAGGAGAACGATATCTGCGATTCTCCCTTCCAAGACGGTATCGTTAATGGAATGCTAGGGGGGGGGGTGGGGGGGGGTGTCCATCCTCAGACGAAGTCACCTGGGCTCTACAAACATCAAGCGGGAATCCTGTCAGTTTTCCAGAACAGCATGGATGTATCTCAGACGTGGTCAGAAACAACTGGAGGTTTGTTGAAATATCTAAACACAATAATAATTTGAGGCTAACATCTAATATTATATGATAATATTATCATTTGAAGTTAACGGACAGTTTGTTCGTGTGGTTTGACAAATTTTTATTTTTGTTTCAGTCTGACGTCAATGTAATGTTAGAAGTGGAGATACTCACCGAAAAATAACGATGATGGTTACGTAGTGAGGAGGACGAAAACCGTGCTCGGATGTACGGAAGCGTAACGACTATAGTACATGCAGTCCAGGGCATCCATACGAGTACCTTCTGTAAGTTCATTGTCTACACCACCGGTACAAGTATTTTTTCTATATGTACGTTTGTAGAGGATCAGAGATATTTGCACCTGTAAACTGTAAGTAAAGGATATTTGTATCTTCACTTTAACATTTAGTTTGTTGGTTTGAGCACAGAGCCTGTTACAACAATATATTTTGAATCTAATATAATTAAATATCCAATGACGCATTTTGTTATTCAGCTAGAAGACTGATTACGAATTAAATACTGCCGTCAACTGCTCTTACAGGTGAAGTGTACTGCAACCGGCCGCTACCTGTCATCAACAGTGATCATAACTGCCTACAGGAAATATTTCCTCGGGATTGGCTGAAGGTTGCAGTCTTGTATAGAATCCCACCATCTTTAGACCGTTCTCAGCGTGAGGGAAGTGGTGCCGTTTACGGAGAGCAAACAGACTCTAATAACTTTGTTCAGGGAAATCAGTCCCTCGTCACACCAGGTATGACACTGGTATGGTAAAAA
>SAYR01052254.1:0-12618 GCA_004382745.1 Argopecten irradians irradians | reverse complement strand
TGATTGTACCATTCCTCTTTCACGTTGTCTTCTATAGCGGACCCTCCCTCTTCCATCTTGTCTACTATAGCCTACATGATTTTACCATTCCTCATTCACGTTTTCTACTATAGCCGACATGATTTTACCATTCCTCTTCCACGTTTTCTACTATAGCCGACATGATTTTACCATTCCTCTTCCACGTTGTCTACTATAGCCGACATGATTTTACCATTCCTCTTCCACGTTGTCTACTATAGCCGACATGATTTTACCATTCCTCATTCAGGTTGTCTTCTATAGCCGGCATGATTGTACCATTCCTCTTCCACGTTGTCTTCTATAGCCGACATGATTGTACCATTCCTCTCCCACGTTGTCTACTATAGCCGACATGATTGTACCATTCCTCTTCTACGTTGTCTTCTATAGCCGGCATGATTTTACCATTCCTCTTCCACGTTGTCTACTATAGCCGACATGATTTTACCATTCCTCTTCCACGTTGTCTTCTATAGCCGACATGATTGTACCATTCCTCTTCCACGTTGTCTTCTATAGCCGACATGATTGTACCATTCCTCTTCCACGTTGTCTTCTATAGCCGACATGATTGTACCATTCCTCTTCCACGTTGTCTTCTATAGCCGACATGATTGTACCATTCCTCTTCCACGTTGTCTTCTATAGCCGACATGATTGTACCATTCCTCTTCCACGTTGTCTTCTATAGCCGACATGATTGTACCATTCCTCTTCCACGTTGTCTTCTATAGCCGACATGATTGTACCATTCCTCTTCCACGTTGTCTTCTATAGCCGACATGATTGTACCATTCCTCTTCCACGTTGTCTTCTATAGCCGACATGATTGTACCATTCCTCTTCCACGTTGTCTTCTATAGCCGACATGATTGTACCATTCCTCTTCCACGTTGTCTTCTATAGCCGACATGATTGTACCATTCCTCTTTCACGTTGTCTTCTATAGCCGGCATGATTGTACCATTCCTCTTCCACGTTGTCTACTATAGCCGACATGATTGTACCATTCCTCTTCCACATTGTCTTCTATAGCCGACATGATTGTACCATTCCTCTTCTACGTTGTCTTCTATAGCCGACATGAGTTTACCATTCCTCTTCCACCTTGTCTACTATAGCCGACATGATTTTACCATTTCTCATTCACGTTGTCTACTATAGCCGACATGATTTTACCATTCCTCTTCCACTTGTCTTCTATAGCCGAGATGATTTTACCATTCCTCTTCCACGTTGTCTACTATAGCCGACATTATTTTACCATTCCTCTTCCACTTGTCTACTATTGACGACAGGATTTTACCATTCCTCTTTCACGTTGTCTCCTATAGCCGACATGAGTTTACCATTCATCTTCCACGTTGTCCACTGTGACCGAAAGGATTTGTTTTGTAACTTTTTTATTTTTCAAAAAGACATGTTCATATAATATGTGATATAACATCATCATCATCATCATCATCATCACCATCATCATCATCATCATCATCAACATCATATTCATTAAACTCCTCATTGCTTTCATCATCATCATACTCACGAGTGCTTTTATAAATGAAATTTTCGGGTATGGTAATGCAATGAGTAGGTGATTAAGTTGCGACATAAAAAGCGATTTGATAACTTGTACTTTACCAATACGTGTAAGTATTCTTTTATTCCAATTATTCAAAAGTGATTTAATTTTGACTATTTTTTTGTCATAATTCATTTTAACTATTCAATGCAGATCTATATTGGAATCAATACCCAACATTGCAAATGTTGTTTTTCCACAATTCCAGTTCCACTCCGAACAAAATTGTACCTCACTATATTTTTTACTCCCTATCCATATTACTTCAGTCTTATTTTTGTTTATTTTCAAGCAATTTAATAGTTGCAGAATAAACAGAATATATCATATATATATATTATCGATAGAGACGTCTAGAACAATAAAATTTCCATCCAAATTCTTTTTTTACCTTTAAAATTTCTATCTCTAATTTACTAATTTATTAAAACTTTCAAACTCCCTATTTTGAACTAAATACAATTATTCCCCATTCTATTTTATAATTTCTTATTTCTTATTGTAAAGTGTCTTTATCATTGTATCAATAATATTAAAATTCAATCTTCTTTAATAATATATAAACACTTCTTTTCTCTTTTTTACTTTTTTCACCCAAACCTACAATCACTAATGAATTTAACTTTCTTCCCATATAAAATTCCATCAAATTTTTCTTTCTTTACCTTTAAAAATTTCGTATCTCTAAATTACTATATTAAAAACTTCCAAACTCCCTAGTTTTAACTAAAACAATATCCCCCATTTCTTATTTTATAATCGTTTCTGATTTCTAGTTATAATGTCTTATCATATTTCATATATATTAAAATTCAATCTTTTAAATATATAACACTCTTTTCGTGTTCTGTACTTTTCACCCCAAACCCTTTACATTTTTCACTAAATAACTTCTTCCATATCGTATTTATTTTCTTCATTTATTACTATAATTACTACGATTTTAAAATTTTAATTATAAATCTAATTTAAAATAATTATATATTATATTATTAAAATTATAAATAACAATATATTTTATTTATTATCTAAATTACATCAAAAATTTCAAAATTTATCTACCACCATACACATCAACATTAACTTAACTTCCTAATAATTAAAACTAAACTAATACCAATACTAATATTATTTTCCTCCAAAAGACTAGACCAGATCCATCATGAAATTTCAGGTTAATATGTACAGACCAGGTTCAAAACACCAAATGTTAATAATTACAAAAACCAATCTCAATGAAGATAGATCATGATGCTATCTTGCATAATTAAAATTGCTGATAAATATGTTCAACATGGCAACAGAAAAGTCTATTATACAAGATTACAGTAATCTGGGATCAGACCTAATTTACCTTAGTTTTCGTCCCTAACATTACTCCATCTGCGATATAGATCAGACAACACATTGGATGTATTTTTGCCTCTCCTTTTTTTATGGTAGATTTTAACAACTTGAATCTAGAGATAATGTTATTACATTAAAATGATAATTTAAGGTTCTAACAAACATTCATTTTTTCACTAAAATTTTTGCTGAATCTACTATCATCAACTACATTACAGCGATAACCCATTACCTCCACAAGTTATTGTATAAAGGTAAATCAAATTACACTTTAGGTTAACATTTCGAATTTTTATTCTACAAAGAAAATAAGATTTACAATCATAACCTAGAACTAGTTTCATCTTACCAATTCAATTGAAAATCCAATTTATCCCCCACATAACACTACCACTTCACTACACTAAGTCACACACTCTCCTCACACTTTTTATAGTACCACGTAATTTAACTACCCTCTCAAATTGCATTTTCTCTATCTCACCAAAACTATGGAAAACTCCAGTCTCATTTTGATTGTGTTGCAAATTAATAAATTGACTTACTTTGGGTAATACTTTTGTGAAAGTAATTCTTGGCCTATTAACCTCCCGAAAGGAGAGCAGCTACCACATATTAGGCTGTAAAAAAGAGACACGGAGCAAATTAAAGAGCACCAATGATGTGAACAAGTTCTCGTGAGAAAAAAGAAACAAAAAAACATTTAATTGAGGTGACGGACATAACTAAAATCTTAGTAGAAATATGTGCTGTTTAACGAACTATTAAATCAGCTCACTTTGCTTCTAATTTTCAGGGATAACAGTTACAGTGACAGCGGACAGTTTATAAGTGACTGGATCACGTAATTAATGAAAGATTACAAATCCTTTTTTTATATAATGTAATTTAAGCATTAAAATCAACATAGTGATATTATATTGACAGATCAGTTTGGGGACAAACATTATAATATTAGTGATCAAACTTATACACCCATTGAATGGTAGGCTTGATTTGAACATATATCCAAAAGCCAACAAAGGAGGTTAAACCACTATACAGGCTCTGCACCTTGTAGCCAGTTGTGGCATTTCTCTCTGGTGGACTGTTTAAATTTACAAAAAACGTTCAGACAAATTTATCTTCACTAGAGCCTCACCCCAGCTCAGTTTGGACTACTGTCACGCGCAAAATTTTCTTCTTCGGGTAGCGCGTTTTTTGTTCAACTTGATATTTGTTCTGTGTCCTCCTATATATCTTAGCTAGATTACATTATATCTATTTTTTCTTATATAGAATCAAAAATTAACTTTACTCCAACATAATGATATATTATTACTTATTCAAGCATAGTCAATTCTTACTACATCGAGATATAGGTATACATTGTTATCAACACTCTTCAGATATCTCTTATCTACATCACGTATATCATTGTTATCACATCAGTACCAGTCATTGTTATTCTACATAGTTATAGTCATCCTTATCTACATCGAATATAGTCTATTGTTATTACATCACTATAGTCATTTATCTACATCAATATAAGTCAAATGTTATCTACATCAGTATAGTCATTGTTATCTTACATCACTAATAGGTCGATTTTATCTACATCATATAGTCCATCGGTATCGTAATGCAGTATATCATCGGTATTCTACATGCAATATATCATTCGTAGTCTACATCAGGTTATAGTCATTGTTATCGTTACTTATTGTAGTATAGTCGCATGTATCTTAAATCCAGTCCAGTTAAATCTACTTCTTGTATTTATATCATCCAAGATCTAAACTGTCATAGATATGTGTTTATTCTATACATCAGCTCGATAGAGTCACTTCTTTATCAATCCCATCTCTCCCTTGATATGTCAATCCATTCAGACTATTATCTAAGTCACTCATCTCCCTCATTGAGCCACACATAATACCGTTCGCATCTCGTTGTTATTCATACACAACCATACAGCACTCAATTATATGCAACTTGTTGGTCATTCATATACCTACTCGTCATCAGTCCATAGTCATTTGTATCAGACTAACGCTATCATATCTCCATTGCTTCACATTTCATCCATCCTCACTACTATATTTTCATGTATGCACGTCACATGAACTCAGCAGCACTAACTGTCCCTCGGCAACGCAGGATATCTTTGAGCCTACTCAACACGTAAGCGCATAATACCTACAGAATACGCTTACATGATATACTACAAGTCACCTGAATCCTGTAGAAATATTAGTATTCGTATTGTGTGCATCCAGAACAATTTCTCAACCCTTATGTGATAGTCGTATTTGTTTATCGACATCAGTTATGTCATATAGTCATTATTTACTTACTCCATCTCAGTTATGAGTTCAATTCTCATCTCACATTCTTGAGTACAGTCATTTGGTTATCTACATCTATAGATCCAGTCATATGACTCTTAGCACTCATGTTTGAGCCTATTCACACCTAATATCGTCTATGTGCTACATCAGTGATTAAAATCATTATTTTCTACACAGTATAATCATTGTTATCTACATCAAGAGTATAAGCAGTTAATCTAATGCAGTATAGTCATTGTATCTTATCGATCAGATAGTCATTATTCATCCTACATTAGGTACAGGTCATTTTAATTGCTATATCCAAGTAGTTAGTTTCATTTGTTTGACCCTACACATTTCAGGTCTATAGTCATTTGAGATCTGAACGATCAGTATAGTCATTGTTACGCGACATCTCACGTTACAGTCATATTTTATTTGACTATTCCTCACATCTGACTCGTACTAGTTCGTGATATCGATCTACATCGTTATGATTACAGTTTGTACTGTAGACAGTCATGTTATCGTTGTTATCAGCCAGTATCTATAAGTACCATAATGTATCGTGCATCAGTAGAGTAACCTCTAGCTACATTGTTCCTATTCTTAACATCAGTATATCATTGTTTATCTAAATCAATTAGTCATTTATCTACATCAGTATAGTCATTTTATCACATTCACTGATATGTCTTTGTTAATCATAACATTCTCTTTACAAGTCATTCTGTTCTAGCGATCTAGTGGTCCGCCCATTAATAATGTGCGAATTGTTATCTAAACAGATCCAAGTATCAATAGTCAAGGACATAACCATACCACAGATATAGCTTTATAGTCATTTCTATTCTTACATCCCCAGTATAGGTCATGTTATCTTTAGCATTTAGTACAGCATTTTATCTACATCACTATGAGTCATTGTTATCATTAATACAAGATATATAGTCATAACTCTGGTACTATTAACAATCACTAGATTAACGCCTAGTCGATCTTAAGTCATCACATACGACAATAGTCTATTTGTTATCGTACACCTTCTCACAGTATCTAGTCCATTGTGCGTCGCACATAACAAAGTTCGATAGGTCATAGTCCCATATTCAATGAGTAAATACTCATACAATCTGCAGCTAACAGTCATTGTTCGTTTATGTACGGATCACCGGTATAGTCATTTGTATCTACTCGTAGCGATATAGTCATGATTATCATCACCACTCAGATATAGTCATTGTTATCTACAAATACACATGAGTCGATTTATAATCCTACAATCAGTATAGATTCCATCGTTTATATCTACAAATTGCAGCATAGTCATTGTTATCGACATCAGTATATTACGTCGATATTCTTAACCATCAAGATACTTTGATTATAAGCATATTATTCACATGAAGTTAACATGCTATCTTATAAAACTTACTTAATTCACTTTATATTACATTTTTATCTAACATCGTGTTATAGTGTCAACATACGGTAAATCCAATATCAGTATATCATTGTTATCTACATCAGGATGATTAATATATTCCATTGTTAAGTCATCTAATAACATTTATTTTATAGATCGAATTGTATGACCGAACATCAGCTATAATCATTGTAATCTACATCGGTATAGTCATATGAAACTACTACACATACAGTCAGTCTTTACGTCACACCAATGATGGGAGTGGGTGAGTCATTCTATCTACTATCAGCCCTATTGATGTCTATTATTATCTACATTCTAAGCGTAATGATGTCCTTTCTGTTCTATTACATAACGAATCAGATGTCTAGTCATGATTATACCTATCATCAGTTTATCATCATTTGATATAATCCATCTCTCAAATCAACATGCATAGTCATGGACGTTATCTCACATCAATATAGTACATGTTATCTACATACAAAGGTAAATCTCTTGTTAATGGTATGATTCAAAGTACCATATCACCCATTGTGTAGGTACTATCAGATGACTTATTCCAATTAGGTGTAATGTAATCAGTATAGTCAATTGTTCTATCTACACATCCAAGTATAGTCATTTTAGAGATTAAATCTCTAACGATTACTAAGTAAGAAGCTAGAGTCATTCTGTCCAAAGATAATTCATACCGCTAAAATCAAACACCCTCAATTCTCAGCTCATCATAGATCATTGTATTCTACATCAGTATACGTCATTGTTTATCTAAATCAGTATAGTCATTGTATTATTTAAGCATATAACCGCTACATAAAATCTTTGTGATACTTACAACAACTACTCTCTCTTCTAGATAACAAAAGTTCATTCACTTCAAACAAAAGGCCTCCCCATGGGCCTTGTCACTTAAATGAGTAGATGGCTGGGTGTTTGAGTTGGCACAATACAACCACCTCAAAAGACACCCATAGTGTGGTGTCGAGCGAACATAACAGTGGCCGGAGATACAAAGAACTCTTTTATTAGAAGAAGTTATGGTTTCTGATATATTGAAATAAGCCCATGCACTGAATCGATCTCTCGAACTCCCACACACTACAAAATCCCAATTATCCAGTTTCTAGGCCTCTCTGTATATATACAAGTCAGTAATTGAAGAATTTAGCCACTTTAGACTCTCATGTGTAACCTATTAAGAGTGGTAAGGTTCAAGGTCACTTCATTTGAAACAACTTATGCGGTTAGGCGTATCTTCCAAGCATGTCACAGGCCCCGTAAAATATTCCAGTCTCTATGAGCCTAAGCCATAAGTTAAAGTCATAATGAAAGAGCGAGTTCTAGGAACATATTATTAGCCTATGTTGACTCCTGGCTGACCTATTCACATTGGAAGGTAAAGTCATAGGAGTTGTATTGTTATACAAACTTCAAAGCGCCTTACAAAACATTGTCGGCAAGGTACAACGATATCAATAAGGTAAGTCTCAGTCCTCCTAGTTATTCACATGAAGTCTTGTTTTATAAAATATTTATGCTAGCCCTATGATGACCTCACCTGCCTCACCCTTGAATGGAAGGGGTGCCAAGTTCTTCATTGAAGAAACTTGTAGCGACATTCATCTAGGCAAAAATCAACCTGTCCCACAAATTATCTATGACCCTACAAGTGGTCTCTCTTTTAGCTCTATACACTAACGAAGTGTGTTGTAACATATTTTCATAGCCCTATTTGGACCACTGTGAGCCTGACTTATGAACATCAAATCATTTCATTTGAACAAACTTGTTTAAGCCCTCATTCCAGCATATCCACATGCCAAATATCAGGTCCTTAAGCCTCTTAATTTATTCCAACAAGAAGTTTCTTATTAAAAAAGATTTACCCCTATAGAATCCTTGACCTTGAATGAAGATGCAAGGTCATTCATTTTGAAAAAATTTTGAGTAGCCCTTTCCATCTCACAAGACATTTCGATACTACAGCCAATATCAGATTCTCAGGCCTTTCTGGCGTATCTCTGACTTAAATAAGAAAGTTACTTCTTTATAAGTGCATTTTAGCGACCTTTTGTAACTAGCCATGGAAACCCTGACCAGAAAAGAATGAAGAGTCCAATGTCATTCAATATTGCAACACACTTGCGTAGCCGTCATTTCACCAACATTTCAACATAGGCCCAATATATCAGATCACCACTTGTGTACTGGCCTTACTGGGTTTCTTAGAAGAAAGAAGTCTTTGTCTTAAAAAGATATTTTTAGCCTTTTTTGAGCCTCACCCTACTGATCGTTGAATATTAAAGGTTCAAGGTTCAGAATTCATCTTGAATGCCAAAACTTCGGTAACCCTCATTCCAGCAACTTACTAGGAATCTGCAATACCATCGAGTACCCTGTAGCCTTCTGGTTTCTATAGAAGTGACGAAGTACTTCTATAATAGCGTCCTATAAGCTCTACTAAATTAGTTTTCCATCTCAGTGCCCTAGGCAGGCGATTATAGATCGTATCTGAGTCCCTCGACTAGCATGCTACTACCACATTGGACGCATAGAGATCAGAATTCCTCTCATAATCAAAGGCTAGAGCCAGGTGCAGGGCGATCAAGTCCCTCAGACCTATGACTAGGCGAGGCAATCCTGGTTCGTTCCCTTTTTAGATCCTAGCAGTGGCGGAGATGCTCGATACAGTCCCTCATGAGTCCTAACAGGCGAGTCTGATTTCTAAGCGCCGTCAAGTAATCACTAAACCAGAGCGAGCGATTCAGTCCCTTCATAACCGAAGAACAAACGTTAATGTAAGTGAATTCAATTATAAATGAAATGAAAAGGCCCAACCAGAAAAACTTAAGCGAGTAAACTTAGATTCATGTTCCCTTCAGTACCATTCTAGCAGGTGATATGTTGACATTCCGAATCAAGTTCCCATACAAGTACCTATATAGGACATATTCAGGAGAGCTTAATCTAGATCAGTCCCTCAGATCCTAACAGGCTGAAGGGTAGATTCTCATAGTCCCTCAGATTATACAATCCCTAGCAATAAGATGAACAGCATGTAGATCTCTGCACACAAGACATAGTACCTATAGCAGTGCGAGTCGATCAGCCCTGCAGACCTAAACAGGCATCGGTTCATGCAGTCCCAACTAACAGACGCTTAATAGTTGAGTAGATCATCCCTCAGACCTAAACAGGTAAGTAGATTTTCAGGCCTCAGACCTAACAGTTAGGTTGAGGTTCACACTTATGATCTCAGTACCCTCAGCGACCTAACCAGAACGAGCTCGGATCAAAAGTCATTCCCTCATTATGACATCCCTAACAGGCAGGATCGAATTCTCATTCGCGTTCAGGACCTAACACGATGTGCGATCAGTCCCTCTCAGAACGGATTCTAACAGATGTCGTAGAGAATGTGGATCAGTCCGCTCTAAGTAGCCTGTACAGGCGAGTATCGTAATTCTAGTCCCATCAGACATTGCCCTATAACAGGCTGAGTTAGAGTCTCAGTCCCCTTCATGTATCCGCCGTAACAGGCATAGGTCATATTCATCCCTCAAGAATCACTCCTAGCAGGCGAGTCGAACAGTCCTCAGATAACCTAAACAGTAGTGTAGATAGACTCAAGTCCGTCTGAACCTAGGAGGCGAGTGTCTCACAAGTTCCCGTATCCGCAGATAGAATTTATGAACTCTCCCATGCATCACGTCTAGAGGATATCTTGCATTTCAAAATTATTCGAATTCTTAGACAAGCAGTATGAGAAAAGTCAATATATGAAGTTGATCTTGAAGGCACCTTGACATTAATGTGACCAAGACAGTTAAGGAACATTTCCTTTGTATGCCCGCTGCGCTGGCTGCTATAATCCACACGACATTTCATAGGCTCAGAAAACTACATTAATATTATTTGTTATTCAAAGGTATATAATATAATTCTAAACAAGTAAAGAAACAGTCTATCACTCGAAGGGCCACTTTTAGAAATTTGACTAATCAATTGTGTGGCAGCCTTTACACTCCCTCACCTACCTTGCCGTTTTCTAATGGCATCCGTGACAACCTCAATCCTTTGGGGATTTTTCACTCACTCGTCTATCCTTTAAGAAAAACCTACAATAGTCAAGCTGACGAAAACATTAGGCATATTACTGTATAAGCGTCATTGAGTGAGCTAACACTCAATATCTTATTGATTTTAACACTTTTTCCGATGCTAATTCGGTATTTATTGAAAATACACATCTGATGAGCAAGAAAAAACCACCTACACAAGTATACAAGTCACATGCTGATCGATTACATTGTACATGGCATAACTTTGATAATTGGTCCACAAAATTTGCTCATCAGCTAGGAACTCGAATGCAACATAAGTTTATGTTATTCTCTTAAACTCTAACATGAAAATCAAAATCAATAAGTGTACAATTTAATATGTGTACTGTTAATGTACCACAAGCGTTAAAAAGTCGGACTACTGGGAAACTCTAACCACATAACTAGAATCACGACAATAAATCTTGGCCTTTCAATTTGTTCACTGATGCAATATGACCAAATTTTTCATGACGTAGGGGAATATACTAATGTATATTGCTTATGAAACCATATGTTTGCGTAACGCCATAGCTTAGTCAGGGATTCTTCACATTTTTTGTAGTAAATCTAAAGCATATTACTGTTAACAAAAGGGCTTAATTTCGATTCTACCCAGGGTCTGATTTAATTACCACCCTTATTGATTATCATTACTGACCTTTAGCAACATCTGCTTATACTCTCAATGTTGTCCCCTCGGGGTAGGTTTGCTCTGGGGGATTTGAATTACACACTCTTATTTATGATATACATATCTAGACACCTTGTACATGATACACATAGCACATGTCCCGCTTCATGAGTGTGTCCTGGTGGATTAATTAATACACCCAAGGTATAATATCAAAACTTGACCTTTGAACATCTTGATTAACTCACTCATATTGCCCCTCTCTCTAGTATAGTGGTTATTGACTTGGTGGATATAGGATCAGTTAATTTACACCCACCGAATATGATATTACTATAATCTACTCTTCATAAACTGGACCTTGACATTGTATACAATGTCTACCTCTCAGTAGGGTTTCTAGGCGATCGAGGCGGAAACATTTAATTACACCCATATGATATCATACTGACCGTGTACATTGGTAATACGAAACATGAGTGTTTCCCTTCAAACACACCAATAAAGTTTACGTAGGTTTCGCTGGGCGGATTAATTTACCACCCCTAAATGTATTTATCATACTGAACTCCTGACATTGTATACAATGGATTCACCTCTCAGTAGGGTTTCTGGGGGATTAATTACACCCTATAAATATGCATATACTAGACCTTAGAACAATTTGTTAATCAACTATGATTCTCCTCTCAGTTAGGTCTGCTGGGGATAATACATCCTTAGACTATCATACTGACGCTTACTATTGTGAACAATGATGTTCCCTACCATCTAGTTTATTTTCAGGGTTGGCTGGGGGTATTAATACACCCTTATGATTATTCATAGCTGACCTTGACTTGTAGTATTGCAATGTCTTCCCTCAGTAGGGTCCTGGGATTTCGTAAATTACAACCCGCTATGATTATCCAATTACTGAAACCTATAGCATTGCTATTACAATCCGCATAAAGTCTGTTCCCCTCAGGTAGGGTTCTACGGGGGATTAATTACACACCCCTATAATTTAATCATACTTGACCCTTGACATTGTATACAATGTCTCCTCAGTAGGGTTTCTGCTTGGCGTATATTACAACCCTATGATTAACCAGTGACTGACCTTGCACATTGTATACAATGCTGTCCCCTCGTTATGGGTTTATCTGGGGCGCGATTAATAGGACATGCCTCTTATGATTATC
>SAYR01052252.1:37504-48325 GCA_004382745.1 Argopecten irradians irradians | reverse complement strand
GTGCATGCTGTGCAGGTCGCACTGCACGGGAACGACACAAACATCTCACAAATGCTGGTCTCATGATGTCGGTTTTCAATCCAATAGAATGTAAAAGAAGTGAAATTATTCCGTATAGTTACTCGTTTTACAGTACCAAAGGACCAATCAGTTAGATTGTTGTTCTAACCGAGTTACTCCGAGGTACTCGGTTATAAAAACACTAACAGCCAATGCGTATCCATCTCGCTATTTTTTTTTAAATATCGATCAAAATAAATGTATAATTTCAATTTATAACTGTTTTTTTTTTATTTATTCAAACATTATTAAATGCAACAATTTAGCAAAGACATTTATTATATTTTGAATAGGTTAAATATGTTAATTAATAAAAATATTTAATGAGAAAACATATACTTCATATAAATAACAAACACTTTTTTTCATGTTTATACATTTTTTATAATTAAAGACCTCGCTTTCATATGCATTCACACACATATATTACATATATAAATTGGGGCCGTTTTAACTGGGGCCGTTTTTACAGTGGGGCCGTTTTAACCGCGTACCATCACCAACTACTTAAGGACGTTCCGAACAGTGGTCGAATGCGCCGTTCGTTCGGACCTCCTCGGGTCAATGAGTACATTCGGAACTGCACATGAGATTATGAAGAATATAGCCATCTATATGTTATCCGTCTAACGATATCTTATCTTTTCACGTTAAAATCAGGATGGTGTAGTCGATAAACTGCGTATTTTAGTTCGGTTTGCCGAAAGCTTGATACCGGGTGAAAATCAAAGTTTGTACGGTAGGTGTAGGACCTAGTTTCGACAAACTAGAAAAAATAATGTTGTCAGATCTTTGAATTGGGCTAGGATAATATAACATGAAGCTACATGTTTCTTTTGAGAAGCACATTGCATAACTCATACAAACGGACTGATAAATGCCGATACGGTCTCAATCTTGTATAGAATAAACTGAGATTTCATAACAATCAAGTGATTAAAACATTTTCTGTTCAACTCCGTTAAACTGTGAATATTTGACACTTAATAAACATGTGTTTTAAGGGAGATGCAAATTAAATCAAGACATTCCAATTTTGCCGAGTAATACTCTAGTATAAAACTACAGGTACAGAAATATTTTCAACTCTCCATCGCCCTTCCCCTACTTTTCGTTCAATTTGTACATGTTGTAGATGTCTACATGTATCATGTTTAGCTAATATGATCCTCAATAAGCACTAACACGTTCGGGATTTTATTTACTGAATACATGTACGATAGGACATAGGCTGTTAACTACTATAATTGGATGATGCATGTATTTCCCGTTTTGAGAAAGTACACGGAAGTAGGCTACTCTGATTCAGTTGATCAAATACTATCTTACGAAAAAGCACATGTAAGCTAGTGTCAACATCAGTATTATATCTGTGATATAGAGACTAAACATGTACATGTAGGCATAGACTAATTATTTTCCTGTCTATACAGTAATCAGCTGAATGTAGATCGAGGATTCAGAATAAGAGATTTTTTTCTTAGGCGTACTGTACACTTGCCGTACAGGTTATATTGAGGATCCCAAAATTTGTTTTATTTTACTTCGGATAATAAATATATATCTACATATATTAAATATGCAGATATCTCCACAAAAAACATACAAAGACATACAGTTGTGTATTTTGTGTCGATTTTATCGACATTGTTGTGATCAAGTTGAAGTTATCAACTTCGATCGTTGTCACGTAGACGCTTTTCGTGGTTACAATTTTGGCACCAAATTCAAATTTATGCTTGAATATCTGCCTCAAACGACTATTGAAGCTAAGATATCTTGATGATGGAAAGATAGATTTTGATAAAATATTTTTCCACTAAAACAATATAAAATCATGGATTGTGTAAAGGGTAATTGAAGTAGAATATTTACACAGAATTTTCCATATTCATTTTTCAGATATTATATCCAGGCAAAATAATGGCTTATTTGTGCCATTTCTTAGCTTTGTATAGCATCAAATCGGTGGCATCGTGACATAAAATTAACAGGTATAACAATTGATATTATCAGACTATTACACTTATTAATATTCAATATATAAGATGTTCTTTTTAAAAATATTACCATTTGATTTCGGTCTAATAATATAATTGTGAAAAAAGTCATTTTTAGGGGGTAGGGGTATAGAAAGGCTAATTACTAAAAAAAATCCACTGTCAATTTTTTTTATATTCTTTCATCATAACGCAAACAACTGTTTTATTATGTGGACAAAAAATAAAGAAAATTAAACCACACGATTTTTTGAAATTAAGTATTTAAGTTGAAATTCAAATGCAAACATTGGCCCTTTTTAGGCCTCATTTACACGCATTCGCGTGTAAAATTCACAATTATTGTATTTTTAGGTCATCTGACCCGAAGGGTCAGGATGACCTATAGTCATCATGTTTCGTCCGTCGTCGTGCGCCGTCCGCCGTGCGCCGTGCGCCGTCCGCCGTGCGCCGTGCGCCGTGCGTTAACTTTTCACATTTTGAACTTCTTCTCAAGTTTGACCAGTGGGATTGAGCTGAAACTTACCTGAAATGATCCTGAGATGGTCCCGACAAAGTGTTGTTATTTTTCGGGTCGATCCGAAATCCAAGATGGCCGCCACAGCCGCCATCTTGAAAACACATTTTAAACTTCTTCTCAAGTTCTACCGGTGCGATTTGGCTGAAACTTGCATGAAATGATCCTGACATGGTCCCGAAGAGAGAGCTATGGGTTTGTAAGCAATATATTTACACTGGAAATCACATAATATTTTAGAGAGAATACTGTTTTCTAATTACCAAAGATAATTAATCGCGATATTGGTTTAGTATAGATTACCATCAGCACCGTATACTCCCTCTTGAATAATTACTTAAGGAATTACATAGATATTTGTCTGAACACTCGATATAATATTGATAAATATATATATAAATAGATATAGAGATATAGCATAGGGAGTTTGCGCAGGCCTATTTCTTGGATTGTCAATTAGAAAAGACTTTTGATATAAAATAGGGCTTTAGAGTATATGCACTTGGGAAAAGAAAAATATAAGGAAAACAATAATGTATGTGGTGGATTTAGCACATGTAATATAGGCAACAGTATGCTTGAAGTGGATAGATGTGAGACTTTCTCGAAATTTTTTTAACAATTACTCTCCTACACTAATTTTATTAAGAGTTCCTTTAGTGAATTTTATTATTCTTGTCTCTTAGATATTGCGAGAAAGGAACAAACATCAAAAGTCATAAATTGTCCATAGTGGCATTAGGTGGTGAGTTTCTTGTGTGTGACAATAAAAAATATGTATTGTGTTGAAAAAGCTGGGTCATCTAAAAATGTGAAGTTTGGAGAAATTATGATCACACATTGTGATCAAGTTGGGAATATCAAAAGTTTTGAGCAACGGATTCATCGTTGGAACTAGCTGATCCAACTCTTAGTGGGTATTTTTGTATGTATTCAATTATTGTTTTGTATGAAGTTTAGTCTTAATATGTTGGACTATCTTTTGTTTTTGTTTGTGTTCTTGTCTATAATATCCTTAATGTATATCATGAATATGTTGTGTTGTGGTGGTGTGTGCTGATTTCTGTGCGGCACTAGATTTTTGGGTTTTTGTATTGTTCAATAGTGTCTCCGTTATTTCACTCGCCACTACAAACATTAAACAAATCCGCACTAGGTTTAAATGTTCACAATTCTTATAATGGTGAAAGAGAACTACTTTTTGGTCAAGGCAGCACGTAATTTTTCCCTTAAAAAGTTTTTGTATTTGTTCCGCGCTTTGAAACATATAATGGGCTCTAAACTAATACTCATAAATTGGGTTGTAAAGTTCGTGATGGAAATCTCGGTAGGCTGCTCCGTGTCCGATGAGGGGACTTCTCTGGTAGGGGAATCTGGACGAGGGACATAATATTGTTTTTCTGTGGTTGCAGATTTGACCCGGAGGGGCACCCCAACCCTGGCAGCTCTCACCAAATTACCGTGTGTATATACATTTGTTGCGAGATGCCTTACAAAATGTACTATACACATATATGCTCAGCCACATTAGCTTGGTGAGCGGGAATGAAATATTTGTACTGGGTGAAATCTGTATAAAAAAAAAAAAAATAATAACATGTAAACTTTGGGTACTACATGTTGCAAATGCCTCTGAACATATTGTTGGGGACAATATCAAGATTTATTAATCGTGGATATTAATCCGAAGCTCTCCATCTATTGTATGAAGGTCTACTCATGTTTGGGTGGACGCGTCCATAATTGGTTCTTAAATTATAACTAGTGATGTTTTTGCGGACCAAAAGTGTTGTATTATGGCTAAGACTCCTGATTGTGGTTGGACGGGACGATACTAGTGTCCTACCATGCCATATACCACTATGTGTTCTTCTTTAGAAATTTGATGATACGCTACAGGACTATTTGTATACAAAGGCTTAATTGTGAGAGTAGAATATGCTCATACTTAAATTCCAGGAAGAGGTAGATGCATGTGTAGGTCTATACTGTTGTTTCACTATTTCACTCAGTAAATACGGACTGAAAATACAATAAATGTGATCATATGTCAAATGTTTTCAGGTGGATATGGTGATTTATCAACCTTAAAAATTATTATTTACACCGTTCATCTGGAGTAATATCGCACTTTCCTCAAGTTAATCAATTACGTAATCGCACTAACAAAACAGGTCTATATTCTTGGTTTCTAATATGAGGACCGGTACCCATTAAGAAGAAGACGTTTAACATGAGGATCAATGAATTTTTTCTAGTTAATAATTTGTATTTTTAGAATAATCCTAAAGTAAATATTTTGAAAACATTTTTATTGCTCAATAATATTAATAAATAAACATTATACATAAGCTCAATATGTTTGGGAATGCTCGAGATACTTGAGGATATAATAGTCATTGGCATGCATCCATTCATTAAGATACCTATATTGAACTGATTTTAAATTATTACTACTTCCTTTTCTGAATTAATCATAAATTTCCACTTCGATCTATATGTATTTACAGATCAACGGTTTTAATTCTCTTACACTTAGTACTGCATATATAATAAGATAAGAGATCTAAGGCTCTTTAACGGTCATTTTCTACTAAAGAATAGAAATACTTTTTCAATTTAGTCATGAATATACGTAGCCTTACCATCTTCAGGTTGAATTTTGGTAGGATCAAAAAATAACTTCTTTTCTACATACACATTTCAATAAGATTCATATAAATTTTCAGTATCTGTAACTCTAGTACAATTTTTAAACAGGTTTTTCAAGATGGCGGCTGTGGCAGCCATCTTGGATTTCAGATCAACCCGAAAAATAATAACACTTGGTAGGGATCATTTCAAGTAAGTTTCAGCAGGAGCTTAAAACAAGAAATTAAAGTGTGATAGGTTGGATGACTCATGGCGGAACAAGGGCAGTGAAGCATGATGGTAATTGTTAGGCATTAGCTGAAGTGTCATTCGGACCAATCGGGTCAGATGACCTAAAAAGCAGATCTTGCGTGAATACATACCCAAGTGTAATGTCAAAACTTGGCTCAAAGTCTATATCATCTCGGCATTCACTTTCCATATCTTGAAGACATTCTCCTTCCGACACTGTTTGATTCAGCATCTGAAGTTTGAAATACAATTGTAAACATATAATTATGAGTATTTAAACAATATGTTAGTCTATAATATCTATCTACAAATCATTATATCGCATGTTTATTGCAATCATCTGATGACAATTTTTAAATCTTATATACTGTTGATATTTGAATACATGTATGTAAAGGACTGTATGTAGATGTGAACAATGGGTGCATCTATATGATATGCGCCAATATGGCATTACAAGGCCATCATGTTACTCATTGCTAGTGCATAAATTATAAGAATGTTACATCAATAGCTTTAATAAGGGGTAGTCGTGGCAGTGCAGTCGATGGAGTATTTACACAATTAACTACTAGTCCGCCACCTATAGGTAGTTTTGAGTATCCCACTGTGGGGCAGTGCTGCTATAGATTGTGTAGTATTGGTGGGTCTTTCTTCTGAGTACTCTGTGGCTTTGCTGGAAATTTAACATGTCTTTTTTATAATAATGACCCTGGCTGTTAAATACTCTAACAGATAAATTATAAGCAAAAAACCTCCAGTCTAAGAGTTACACATGTATAGCAAGTGTAGAAAAACTTCTAATAATATCTAAATGGACATGCATGGTCTGTTTGTTAATTGTTTAAAATGAATTGAGATATGCATAAAACAATAAACAAATTTGATCTTACATTTTGATAAAATCACATTTTGACATGATTAATTCTTAGTTTCATAAAAATTTATAAATCATTAAAATTAATATTCATTAAAAAAAGTTACACAAAATATAACATACTCAAAAGGATCAATAAAACTTGATGACGCCCCCTGCTGCTCCAGTTCAGGCAATCTGTAAAAGATGTAGAAGTATTTTTAAACATTTGTCAATTATTACATGATAATGAATATAACTTATATAAATAATAATACATCTATGGAGATTCAGTTTTCTTACAGATTAACAATCATCTATCATAACAGAAAACAAATGCACTGTCAGTTTAACAAGTGAGAGTAACATTATGATTATGTAGCTAGAACTCACAACCTTGGAATTACTGCATGTCTCCCCACTCTAAATTAAAATTGAGAAACTGAGCTAAAGAGAGACAAGCAACAAAGTGAAGACATTGATATCATTATTTGCAATGTGCCTCTAATGCACTATAATGTTTTTAGTATAAAGGGCATACAAAATGGTCTAATTTTTAGCAATTTTAATACAAGTACCTTGCTTCTGTGGTACACTGAGTTGTTATTTCCTCTGGGCACCTGACATTCTGACTCACTCAGTTCTATAGCCTGAATTCCTGACAGCTCAGATTCACTGTGGAACAAATAAATTTAAATAACAAATCAACACTATATTTCTTACATATAGGGTGAAATAAAATATACTTCATTCCAATTTTGAAACATTCCACACATGCATACATGTAGTTTCAATAATTAGTGTTCAAAATAATACCTGGGTAGTGTTTGAAGCTGTAAGTTTATTATTTCTTTTATGAGAGATTCCAACTTGGCAAGAAACTGGGGCTACAATGTTACCTCAATATAGGGTTTAGAATCCTAAGACAATGTGGGTAAAGTTCAATTTAACGTTGAGTAGTCCCACCTTCCAATGATAATGACATGACAAACTTTGTCAAACTATGACGTCACAATCACTGGAAGGTGGAACTAATCATTTTGAATCTCGAAACTACTGTTTAATAATGAGTTCTTATTTATATTTCGCACAGTTAAAAGTGTACCACAAATGTACAGCTTATTAATTTCTTACCTTGAATTATCTGGTTTAGGCATTTTGAATGGAGCTGAAAGTCTTTGACTTGGAGTTGAAGTGATTTTCTTCGTAAAATCCTGGTGGCTGCAGTATATGTATACAAAACATCTTAAGAATAGATCTACTATACTACGTGTAGTATAGACTAGGCCTAGTTACTGTTTCAGATAGGGGCCTATTTGTATAATACTTCTAACATGACAACACACATCATTCGTAAAATTAATTAAATACACTCATAGAGTAGTACTGTATAGTTACATATATACAATGGGGACAACCTACGTCACCGGAAGTGATATCGGGCACACCAAAAATCCAATGAAAATAACGCCCCGCTTCAAAGATGAAAATCGGCTGAAATTATGACCTAAAACAATGCATCTTCTAAACCTATCGTGCGTCAAAGGTGTATTGTTAGACGATTCTATGAAGCTATTAAATATGGTCAAACTAGCTCAGATGCAAACACCTCGACACAATATTTTTCGACGAGCAGGGATATGGTCACATTTTATTCAATAAAAACGTTAAAAGTTGTAAATAAATAAATTTTGCTGGCACAAAACGGTCCCGTTTACTAATATGTAATATATGACTGTTGAAAGAAAATATTTCATTCATTATATCTGCTTGTGGAGAAACTTGACGGTTCTTAATTAGAAATTGTGAAAGTGATATCGGTCACACTTAGAACTTTAGGGGTAACGGTCACATCCAAAGTTGCGAAAACTGAATATTACAGCATTGTACATGTAGTCGTTATTTACGCATTCATGCAACTCCAATGGATACCCCGTCAAAAAACTTTTATTGAATTGATCTTTTAAACCCCCCATCAGCAAATGGTTGGCAGCTATAAAAATAGCTTTCCCCCATTGCTCGTCATCCGTTCCGTCTTTTATTTCTGTTATTTCTCTGAAAGTACTGGATGGTTTCATTGTAGATCCGTTATGTATAATATATTTCGGAATCAATCCGAAATCATTTATTTCGATACCGTTACATGTATTTGTCAGAGAATATTAAGGATCTTTTTCAAATTTAATGTTAGAAAGTCATCTTTCTTGATTCTTATAGATGGACTTGTTGCTGTGGTTCAAATTCAACATGTGAGTTTAATGTTTAATGAACCTTTCTGGAATTTCATAAGTACTACAGTTATCGCTCTCTTTACTCTTGTCTGTGCATAATGCGCCAATTGGAAAACGCGGTAGTCGACACAAGTTCGTTACATGTAGAACATACAATTATCAAAATCTTGTTCGAATATGACATTTTGATAAATCATTTTTTAACATAGGATTGTATTTATTAATGCTCATTTTTTGAGACTGATAAGATTACAAAATAATGAATATTTGGCTATCTTGAAATTATTTGACTACCCGGTGCTTTATAGCATTCATAATACATAATATTTCTTTTTCACTGCAACCCTAATATGTATACTTACAAGCGCATTTGACATTCCAAGGGGTGCATGATCTGCTATCCGCTTATTTTTATGTGATGTCATAGGACGCCGCACAATGTTCGGTCATTTTGATGTAACGTTATTTAATATAAAAAGAACGTCCATTATCTTATATAAGACGAGCGCAATTGAACGTCATTTCCGACATTCGGCAAACCTGCAAGACAAAGAAAAAACGCAATTTTTCGAATATTTTTTGAATTTTCAGTAGAGATTTCGCACACGTATATTGAGCAAAACGTAAATTTTTTGTATGTCTGAATAGAAAACATACTTCCTAAATATAAGTCATTTTTCAAACGTCGTGAACTTGCGTGACAGAACAGTCAATTTAAGAATTTCATTTTGTGTCATTTTCCTGCAAGGACAAGGTTTTGTTCAGATAAAAAAGTAGAAGACGGTCGCAGTCTATATTTTCTGACATGTTATTAAAATAGAAGAAAAACGTATTTTCATAGTAACAATTCATGTCTCTATCTCATGTATAGTACCGTTTTGTACTGTGTGTATTTTGGTTTTTTTTCACTTTTTTATCTTTTCTCTTCGGATCTGTCGATCGAAAGTCTACAAACAAAGTCCACCATTTTGAAGTATGACGTCACAATTCATTATACACGAAATGACATCACGATAGTTCGTTTTTGGGAATCTCTTTGTCAAATTTTTACCGCATGTGGTGTTCAGCTATGACCACAGTGACACTTTAACTGAACGCATACAGGGCGTGTTACACTCTGTTCGCGTTCAAAAAAAGTCATTTTCTAACAAAAACACATCAATAGAAACATAAATATTACAAATATTTTGATAAAAGTCCTCCCGTAATTGAATAAATATATCCTTTCTGTTTTTCAATTTAAAAAATAGTGCGCTTATATTATTTTACTGTTCAACGCTTTTTCCAAGAAATTCCGGCGTGGACGTAAAAGTGACCGAACATTGTGCGTTATGTCATACTATATATGTCATCGATAACAGAAAATGACATTTTCGTCCTTGACGATATTGATTTTTTTTTTATAGATACAAATATCTTGGGATTTATCATATAAGTGTTATCAAGTGAAAATATATTCATTAATTGCATTCAGTTGACAATTAGGGGAGTATGAATGCCAACTGGACATCTGTTAATCAACAATGAAGCACTAAAGATATTGGACCAACATGTTAAATTGACCGATTGTAAATCAAATGGTAAACGTCACGATATCTCTTTGGCCCTCTTGCATGTTATCAACTGATTTGCTTTTTTATATTTGTTTGCATATGATTCATTTGTGCTATTGTTGTTAAGTTATATTCTAAGTACCTTTTCAATCATTATTGTGTGTTAAGTCTGTGGATTAATTATTAGTGAACTGACTAACGCTATCAGCTAAAAACCCTCAGTGATCCTGTGTATCATGTATTCACGTATTTCTGTAGCTTATAGATCAGTGTGCTTTTCCTTTTGTTTACATTGGATGTGCCTTAACATCTGTAAGTTTTATGTAGTATCTTGTATATTGTCACTGCGAAGTTTTTAAATTATAATTACTTTAAAGTTCAGCTCTACTTTGCTTCAGCAAACATTCCACGCAAAACAATGCAAGAACAAAGGGTGTGTACAAATACATGTATAGATAAAAACGAAACAATATACAGTGAACGAATAACCAAAGTATTCAGCAAAAAAAAAAAAAAAATGTTACGATAATAGTTAATGATGTATCATGTATCTCGGTAGTATTTCCTCTTTAACCTGAATGATTAGTTAGGGAAACAACGCTTGCAATATTTCAGCAATCTTTACGAAGCGCAAACATTTCAAAATCTTTGGATGTGACATTACCCTGTGAACGACATCCTTTTTAAAAACACAAACCACCAAACTAGGTTACGACACAAT
>SAYR01052252.1:10569-37479 GCA_004382745.1 Argopecten irradians irradians | reverse complement strand
CATATGCAAGATTTCCTGCGTAATATATGAAAACAATGGAGAGTCAATTCGCTGTTTTGCCGTCTGGCGCAGTGATAGTCAACTACCGCCCGGTATTTAGGACGACGGCGGGAAACATAATACGACCCGCGTTATGAAAATAAACATTTTATTTATTTTAATCAAATCGTTCAGAAGGTGATGATAAATATAGTATTAACGGTAAGTTAATAATTTTTGCGGCTATACAAAATTATCGATCTTGTTTTAAATTCCCATTTTAAAAATTTTAAGCCGTTTCGGAACGGTAGTGGGCCTTTAAGTAGATATGTTAAACTACACAAATTTTCATTCACCATCATGGTTTTATTAAAAACAAACAAAATAAATCTAATTAAAAGTAATTATTCTTTGTGTTCAATGAGTTTTTCCTGAAAGATATGAATAATTGTTATGGAATCCAGACGAAGTATGACTATTTCATGGCATCGATGTACGACTGAAACGTTACTTACTTAAACAGATATAAAATTGTACGGTTATCCGGTTATGGTTCGGTTAATCCGATCCGGTTAACCGGTTGGCATTTTTAGCTCACCTGGCCCGAAGGGCCGGTGAGCTTATGTCATGGCGCGGCGTCCGTCGTCCGTCCGTCCGTCCGTCCGTCAACATTTTCTTTAAATCGCTACTAGTCATAGAGTTCTGCATTGATTGTTACCAAATTTGGCCACAAGCATCCTTGGGGGAGGGGGAACAGAACTTGTATAAATTTTGGCTCTAACCCCCCTGGGGCAGGAGGGGCGGGGCCCAATAGGGGAAATAGAGGTAAATTCTTTAAATTGCTACTTGTCCTAGAGTTCTGAATGGAATGTTACCAAATTTGGCCACAAACATCCTTGGGGGAAGGGGATCAGAACTTGTATAAATTTTGACTCTGATCCCCCGGGGGCAGGAGGGGCGGGGCCCAATAGGGGAAATAGAGGTAAATCCTTTAAATCGCTACTAGTCAAAGAGTTCTACATGAATTGTAACCAAATTTGGCCACAAACATCCTTTTTGGAAGCGAAACAGTACTTGTATAAATTTTGGCTCTGACCCCCCCAGGGCAGGAGGGGCAGGGCCCAATAGGGGAAATAGAGGTAAATTCTTTAAATCGCTACTTGTCCTAGAGTTCTGCATGGATTGTAACTAAATTTGGCCACAAACATCTTTGGGGGAAGGGGAACAGAACTTGTATAAATTTTGCCTCTGGTCCCCCGGGGGCAGGAGGGGCGGGGCCCAATAGGGGAAATAGAGGTAAATCCTTTAAATCGCTACTAGTCATAGAGTTCTACATGAATTGTAACCAAATTTGGCCACAAACATCCTTTTTGGAAGCGAAACAGTACTTGTATAAATTTTGGCTCTGACCCCCCGGGGGCAGGAGGGGCGGGCCCATAGGGGAAATAGAGGTAAATCCTTTAAATCGCTACTTGTCATAGAGATCTGCACGTATTGTAACCAAATTTGGCCACAAACACCCTGGGTGGAAGGGGAACAGAACTTGTATAAATTTTGGCTCTGATCCCCCGGGGACAGGAGAGGTGGGGCCCAATAGAGGAAATAGAGGTAAATCCTTTAAATCGCTACTAGTCATAGATTTCTGCATGGAATGTAACCAAATTTGGCCACAAACATCCTTAGGGGAAGGGGAACAGACTTTGGCTCTGACCCCTGAGGGAGGAGGGGTGGGACCATAGGGGACTTAGAGGTTAATATTAAAATTCCTTCAGAAAAGAAACAATGAACCTGTATTCAGAACATTACTTGGCATTACAAACCAGGTGAGCGATACAGGCCCTCCGGGCCTCTTGTTACTAACCGTTCCAGCACTACAACCCCTAGGGGCAGAGGGGTGGGGCCCCAAAAGGGCAAATTTTCGTAATTTTAGCTTTAAAATCCTATTCCTCTTTCATCCTTTGATGGATTTCATCCATATTTGGTGTGAAACATCATTTGGGAAAGACAATCATTTTTTATATAAATGAGCCTGGTCCGGCCCATAGGGGCAGGGGGGGCCCAAAAAGGGTAAATTTTCTTATTTTAAGCTTTAAAATCCTACTCCTCCTTCATCCTTGGATGGATTTCATCCATATTTGGTATGATACATCATTGGGGAAAGACAATAATTTTTCATATAAATGACATAGGTCCAACCCTTAGGAGCAGAGGGGCGGGGCCCCAAAAGGGCAAATTTTCTTAATTTAATTAAGCTTTAAAATCTTAATCCTCCTTCATCCTTAGATGGATTTCATCCATATTTGGTGTGAAACATCACTGGAGAAGGACAATCATATTTTACCCCTGGGGAGAGAGGGGTGGGGCTCAGAAGCTTATGGGGGAACTTTAATGAAATTTATTTTTAAAATCCTACTCCTCCTTAACTCTTGAGTGGCTTTTTTCCATATTTGGTGTAAAACATCATTAGGGAAGGACAATCATATTTTATATAAAGATTTTGGTTATCCAAGATGATCACTGGCCCACTTCATGTTTTCAGGTTTCGGTCTCCGACCTCATTTAAAATGGGTCTATAGGGGTTTTAAAGGATGGCGAACAACATGCAAACATATTCGTTAAGATTTTGGTATTCCAAAATGGCTGCTGGCCCACTCCCTGTTTTCAGGTTTCGGTCTCTGATCTCAACGAAAATTGATCTATAAGGGTTTCAAGGGGTGGCAAACAACATGCAAACATGGGGATGGAACCGCAGGGGTCCAAAATGGGAGCTTTGCTGAATTTGGCTTTAAAATCTTACTCCTCCTTAATCCTTGAATGGGTCACAACTATATATGGATGAAAGGCTACCAAGTTTGTTCAACAAATGACCTTTACCTATTTCAGAAACTTACATATTCAACAAAAGAGTTCCTTGTATTGCTTATATTAATTATTAACCACTACTTTATACTGTGACTTTGTTGTTTTGTGCCATGAGTCAGATGACCGTTAAGGCCCATGGGCCTCTTGTTTTACATTAAGTAACATATAGGTATCGCGAAATAATACCAACAAAAAGTTTACCATGTACTGGTTACATAAGTAAAAGCTTTTACTCATCCAACGCCCTTCATGAAAGTGCATCCTTCAATGGCCATTGCTTTCTAGCAGCTTCAATTTGCTAGATATTTTCGTCTAACTTCTTAGAACAAAAGGAGACCGAAATACATATATCAATTAGTTTATATCATAATTTGTCGGTCAATATTGATATTACTATTTAAAAAATGTAATTAAATCAATTCTGGGAAAATCTCTTGGTTCTGTCCTTTCGTGGGGCAACACCGTAGAATATATGAAATAACATACATGGGATGCCGTCCTTAAATAACGATAGATGTAGTAGTACGCCAGTAAAAATCACCGAATCAAGCAGTTTGCTTTTGCGGTAGACGGATTCCTGTATTCGCGACTCTATAACATCGTTTTTTTTTATTGTTTTGTTTGATTAAATCAACGTCCTCTTAACAGTCAGGGTCATGTAAGGATGGCATCCTATATATGCAGTGTCCTGCGTGTATGAAGTGCCTGGTATGTGATATGGGAGACTGTGGTATATTCATGTTGTGTCTTCTTCTATAGTGGAACTCTTGCCCTTTTCATAGTGCTACATCACTGAAACATGCCACCGAAGATACCAAGCAACACACCCCACCCGTTCACATTATACTGACAACGGGCGAACCAGTTGTCCTACTTGATTAATGCTGAGCGCTAAGCAGGGTGTATCTCGGCCAGGTGACAGAGCTCAGTGCCTACCTTACAGGGACGATCTCTCAATCGAAAAGACAAAACGTGAGGAGGTGTCAAGGGAGACGTTAGGAAGTATAAAGTAAGTTAGGTCCAGAAGAGATGCTAAGATACGATTCTAAATTTGGTCGCCTTCTACGATCATACAGTGGGTACAATTCTAACGCCTATTCGTTCATTTTAATGTCATTAGGTCATCTAACCCAATGGGTCAGGATGACCTATAGTCACCATGCTTCGTCCATTGTCGTGCACTGTTCGTATTTCTACCTGCGATAAACTTGTCATTCAAACGACTTCTTCTCAATATCCGAAAGGCACTGAAAGAAACTGATATTAGGCATGTAGAAAGCTGGAATGATGGACTACTAAGTTTGTGGAAATGAATTACCTTGACCTACATTCAAGGTCACAGAAGTCAAAAAGTCTAAATCTTTAAACGATTTCTTGTGAATAACTAAGATGCCTAGATACATGATTTAAGGCCTGTAGTATGCTGGCATGAAAGGCTACCTTGAGTTCATTTAAGGTTACAAGAGTCAAATAGGCTAAAAACTTTAAACGACTTATTGTGAATAACTGAGAGGCATTGGAATCTGATATTGGGACTGTATAATGCTAGCATGAAGGACTAACAAGTTTGTTCAAATGAATGACCTTGACCTACATTCATGGTTACATGGGTCAAATAAACTAAAATCTTTAAACGACTTCTTGTGATTAACTATGAGGACTAGAGACCTGGTATTGTACATGTAGCATGTTGGGATGAAATGCAATTAAATCGTCTTGCCCGATAGGTCAGGGTGACCAATAGTGATCGTACTTGGTGCGCCATCCGTCGTGCATAAACGTTTCATTCAAACGATTTCTTCTCAATAACTGAAAGGCATCGAAACATGATGTTAGACCTAACGTATTCTTGAATAAAGGGCTACATAAATAATTTCTTGACAATAACTATGATGCATTGCAGTATGCTGGAATAAAGGGCTTTAGACAGGTCAAATGTACGAAAATCTTAAAACAGCTTTTCAATATTTGAAAGGCCTAAAGACTCAGATAGTGGGTCTGCACTATTCCGCATAATTTGTTTACTTAACTTCATGGTAATTTTTTTTGAAACATATCAGACACCAAGAACGTCTATTGAAGAGCTCCTAGCGTGCAATATCTAATGTGTTGCCCCCAAAAAGTTAAGCAATTTCAGTCCACTGGATTCTTTTTCATTACTGTATAGTTTGACCATATTTTATTATGTGAATGATAGTCAGACATCGGGTGTTTGGCATAAGAATATCAACCTAGTTATTTATGACGTGTTTATGACATCAAAACAACAGTATATTCTTTTGAGAAATATCTAAGGTCAACATATAAGTTGCACCGATATACGTTTTGCTTAATGGTAATTTGCTTATTGATAAGTAAATAAAGCCATGATGACACAAATAGGAACTACTTCTGACAGGTGGTGTAGGAAATATATGTGATATTGACCTTATTTTGCTTGATGACACAACATATTGTCTAGTTTAATATATGACCCTAAAATTAACATTTTGTGAAAAGTACTATATGATATAAAGGCAAAACTAGGTCAAAGGTCAATATATATGTCAGTTCGACCGAACTTTGGTACACCAACTTACATGGGATACGTTTTACTCAAGTATGATTCATGATAGAGCCGAGAGAAGGACAGTTTTCGTTTTACATTTTTAAGTTTCAGTACTCTCAGTACTTTTATATTGGGTAAGAAATAAAGGGGGTAAACGTAAAGAAGAGCGATTCATCAACAATATTTTCATGAGTCAATAAATGATATATGAAGATATTTTTGATTGCTAAAATTTTAGGGTACTCCGGGTTTGTCATTGTTATCTAAGGAATTAATTAAAAACTAATGAAATGAAATTGCTCTATTTTCATGAAAAATTAAGAGCAAAACTGGAAATTGCAAGAAAACCCCAACAGATATGATGAAGTATTGTATATCGTTAAAAAGATAATACAAAATGCTATGTTATTACACCAAAACAATTTATCTTTGGGTTTTGTATGCCTTAATATGATACATTAAAGGCGCACAGGTAGGAATCGGACGTAAAACTTATAAAAGGTGGCGCTGTAGTCGCAAGATTAATCTATTCATGGAATAAGTACTATTCCGATATGTATTAATTTGTGCTGATTGATGTATTTGCACAAAAAAATTAAAAAATGATCGTGGGTGGCCATGCAACACCTCATTTGTTGAGCTGAAAAAAATAAAGTGCCTATTAAAACTTTAATATATAGACTAACTGTACTGTAAATATTATCATTTTTTAAGACACTAATTGTATCAGTTATTGTTTCTACAGGAGGGAAAGTACCACCTGATCATACTCTCATCAAGTCAGCAACAAGAGTTGTCTCCCATGGACTGTTCTTTGCTATGTGTTTCTTTGCTGCGTTTGGATCGAATTGCCTTTGGAATATTTTGTGTAATGTTCAACTTCCTGATCAGACAGCGTAGGTATGTAAGGCTTACTCTGACAAGACCATTCCCTGGTTGTAATCTGTTAATAAACATACCAAATATCTTTATAGCTGGCCAGTTCTACGGGGTTGATATTTTCATGACCATTTGATGTCGCCTTGGTTACAAAATATTTAAAATCAATCCAAATCACTAAAATGTTTGCCTACAAAAATAACCAACAATGCAGTAGTTGATATATTTACATTTCTAATGCAAATGATAGGCTTACTCTGACAAGACCATTCCCTGGTTGTAATCTGTTAATAAACATACCAAATATCTTTATAGCTGGCCAGTTCTACGGGGTTGATATTTTCATGACCATTTGATGTCGCCTTGGTTACAAAATATTTAAAATCAATCCAAATCACTAAAATGTTTGCCTACAAAAATAACCAACAATGCAGTAGTTGATATATTTACATTTCTAATGCAAATGATATTTTAAAATGTTAGTTGTGGAGTTGCTTATTCACAATTAATTAAATAAAGAATTGTAATCTTTGTTATAGTTTTGATTAGATATATTCATCACCATATTAGCCTTTTTATCTCCCAGATACAGCTACAAAGCTTTGATAAGTTGGTTAATATCTAAACAATGATTTTAAAGATATAATGGCTATAAATTAACCACCATATTTGATCATTTTTTTTCACTTTGATATGTTTATACAGGTGTGTTGCATACTCCCAGCCAAGTGTAAACAATGTGACAGTGTTTTGGTGTATCCTCTGTCTCATGTGTATCCTACTGTTGGGCCTTGACAACCAGTTCATCTCCCCGGAACTCTACCCCCTCATCTGTCAGGTCAGAGATATTCAGCACTAACTTACTAAAACTATACCCATTAGTAGACTTGTACATCTTATGATTGTGAGAGTCAAGTCCTGTTGAGAAAAGTACTAACTTTTTTTCCAACAGCAGAGGGTCATAGAAGTTCATAGGTTGTAAACACAAGCATACAGAATAATTAGATCAAGGATATGCATCGGTAGGGTTCTTTAAAATTTGATAAGCAAAGAGATCATTTTCCATTATTTTGGTTGGCATCTATTGAAGATTGTATTCTTAAGATTACAGAAGAGCAAGCAAACGCAACAAATTAATGAAATTGCATTTAATTAAATGCAAGAAAATGTAAACTGCATGAATAACATAAGCAACAATTTATTGTAACCTTACCATATATTTAGAACTTTACACTAACGTTTGATTTCTTTTAACAGTTGAGAAAATGGATGCTGTCTCTTGGATTTACATTTGCATACGGAGGCATGTTTTCCAAGATTTGGACGGTTCACAGACTCACCACAGCCAACGAAAAAGACAGAAAGGTAATAAGGGGTAACCATGGAGTTAAAGCAAGAGATGGGCTAATTAAAATGTGTGTTATCTTACGTAATCACTTAAAATAATGACCATTTATTACAAGGGGAAAGAACTGATGAAAATTCAATCTGAGAAGTGCTCATTGTTTATCCATACACTTTTCCTTAAAATCAAAATCATAAACTGTCCACGTTAATTAGGGATGAGCAGTGAATTGGAATGTTTGGATTGATGCATAAAATCTAGTTTCAAAGTCACTTGGATCACTTGTGTGGAGATGCCAGTCCAATTTGCAATCACCAAAATTGGTATGATGGTATTTACTGTTTCAAGACCTATTTAAATTATTAACCAGTTATTTAGAAAAAAGAGGTATTCATCATATTACATTCATCCACTTCTGAGTTGCTTTAGTAGCATGCAGGTCTTACTGGCCCTTTATGCATCTTGTCTCTGTTAACAGGTGGTGAGGCGGTGTGAATTGTTTACTGTCCTCAGTGTTATACTTACCATAGATGTAGCTGTATTGCACGCCCTTTATGCCTCTTGTCTCTGTTAACAGGTGGTGAGGCGGTGTGAACTGTTTACTCTCCTCAGTGTTATACTGACCATAGATGTAGCTGTATTACAGGCCTTTTGTGCCTCTTGTCTCCGTTAACAGGTGGTGAGGCGGTGTGAACTGTTTACTGTCCTCAGTGTTATACTAACCATAGATGTAGCTGTATTACAGGCCCTTTGTGCCTCTTGTCTCTGTTAACAGGTGGTGAGGGGGTGTGAACTGTTTACTGTCCTCAGTGTTATACTGACCATAGATGTAGCTGTATTACAGGCCCTTTGTGCCTCTTTTCTCTGTTAACAGGTGGTGATGTGGTGTGAACTGTTTACTGTCCTCAGTGTTATACTGACCATAGATGTAGCTGTATTACAGGCCCTTTGTGCCTCTTGTCTCTGTTAACAGGTGGTGAGGTGGTGTGAACTGTTTACTGTCCTCAGTGTTATACTGACCATAGATGTAGCTGTATTACAGGCCCTTTGTGCCTCTTGTCTCTGTTAACAGGTGGTGAGGTGGTGTGAACTGTTTACTATCCTCAGTTTTATACTAACCATAGATGTAGCTGTATTACAGGCCCTTTGTGCCTCTTGTCTCTGTTAACAGGTGGTGAGGTGGTGTGAACTGTTTACTGTCCTCAGTGTTATACTGACCATAGATATAGCTGTATTACAGGCCCTTTGTGCCTCTCTGTTAACAGGTGGCGAGGTGGTGTGAACTGTTTACTGTCCTCAGTGATATACTGACCATAGATATAGCTGTATTAAGGCCCTTTATGCCTCTTGTCTCTGTTAACAGGTGGTGAGGTGGTGTGAACTGTTTACTGTCCTCAGTGTTATACTTACTATAGATGTAGCTGTATTACAGGCCCTTTATGCCTCTTGTCTCTGTTAACAGGTGGTGAGGCGGTGTGAACTGTTTACTGTCCTCAGTGTTATACTGATCATAGATATAGCTGTATCAAAGGCCCTTTGTGCCTCTTGCCTCTGTTTATAGGTGGTGAGATGATGTGAACTGTTTACTGTCCTCAGTGTTATACTGACCATAGATATAGCTGTATTATAGGCCCTTTGTGCCTCTTGTCTCTGTTAACAGGTGATGAGGCAATGTGAATTGTTTACTGTCCTCAGTGTTATACTAGGTGGTGTCACTGCGTGCATGAACACGCGCTCATTAGCGGTCATGTAAAGTAGTGATTTGTGACAGTCATACGGAACATGTGACCACAAAATTTGCATCTGTAACTGATAACTTCCCAGTCATCGTCTACACGAAGCAGTAAGTGCCAACTTCAGATGAAATTGATGTATATTCGAAAATATTTATAATCAATGTACTGTTCACTCGTGTGTCTATAAATAGAATCTCCATTGACAAGCTCGGCTACCTGTCCTTTGTCCACATACACTGCGCGTGTGTAACACCTGTATTCGCGTGCCTAGTCGCGCTATCGGTAACTGTGTTTACGTGTCACACTGCTCGACTTTGTTTACCCTCGTACCTCTTACTGGTGTGCACATCTTTTTAAGCAGCTTATATACCTTGCTGTCTAAGATGATGGATGAGTCGAATGTAACATCTCCAAGTAAAGAACAATTTACATCCACCCCGTTAGGTACAGGTGGTATAAAACGAGCCATTTGTGATCTTAGTGGATCGTTTACATTGGAAGGCCCTGAAGGTAAAAAATCAAAGATATTGTCTACGGATCTCAAAGTCATCATTGAGAAAGCTGTATCTGTGGCAGTAGAGACTGCAATGGATGGTATTAAGACAGCATCACTTGAATCTTTTCATTGAAAGTTTGACAATCTTGAGGCCCGGATGGTTATCCTTGAAAATGAAAACAGAGATAAAACAAAACGGTTGAGCAGTTTGGAACTTGAAAACAAAGAAAAAGAAACCCTGATCGCCGAGCTGCAAAATCATATTCATTCCTCCAGCAATGTCAACTCTAACTTTATACACGAGGAATTTGAAAACATTTACCATTACGCACATCTTTTGGAGTGTGAAATAAACGACGTCGCGCAATACACCAGGAAAAACAATGTTAAAATTTTTGGCATTCCTGAAAAGGAAGGTGAAAACTGTGTATCCAAAGTATCCAAAATCCTCGAAACCTCTCTGGATCTACGCGGTATCGATATCGAGGTTGCTCACAGACTTGGAAAGAAGCGTACTATGGCACAGGCTGTAAAATCCCCTAATCCACGACCAATGATAGCGAGACTCTTGAAAAGAAATGACAAAATGGCTATTATGAAAGCCAGGTCAAAACTAAAGTCGACCCGAATCTCGATTCAAGAAGACCTCACCATCAGGAATCAAGATCTCTTGCGCGAAGCCCAATCTCATGAGGACTTATCTGACGCCTGGGCATGGAACGCTAAAGTTTTCGCGCGCGATATTCGTGGCAACATTCATGTCATTCGCCTTGATACCGACATTGATACCCTCCTATAGGGTAGATAATCATCACGATGACTTTATTTATAATGGTTTACTGACATCAAATTAAAAACTGTAGTTCATCTTATTTTTAGACTATCAACAACATGTTTATACTTATATGGCAATCTGATTGGTAATTAAACTCACACAATGAGCACCCCAGCTATGAATCACTCAAGATTTTATCCCTTTATTCATAAGTTTACAAGCTCTTGAAAAAAGGCATTATTATTAGTTGTCAAATGATTATATAAGCTATTAATACCTTTGTTCCTGGATTAGTGTATAAAAGTAATTATCGAAACTTAGTTTTATGTATTCTTGAATTATGTATGAGATGTACAGTGCACATGCACATTCAAACCTATGGTACAGATCCTAGTCATTATTGTTATCTTATTCTCACTATACCACGGTATCTACTATTATGAAATGGTAATGTTCACAGAAAAGTATGGCACATTACCTATTGTTTCATATGCCGCATATAACTTATGGAGAAAAAATATAAATATACATTCGAAGGAAACTTATTATACTTGTTTGTAAATACTGTTATTTGTATCATAAATAGTTAACTACTATCAATGTACTACATATGTTTGCCAACATTTATACTAATGCTTGTTTGAAATTATAAACAACAATGTAAATATATTAATGCACTATTGTTCATGTGCCGTGTATGGATACAAGTGTTTTTATCGTCAGTGGCAAAGCTAAATGTCAATTTTAAAGTAATTCATTTTGGGGATTTAAACAATTCCCAATCTCTGTATCGCCTAAATCTATATTTTAGATTTATCGTGGTATCAAATTGTATCTCATGCTGCTTTGTTATTGGTAAGCATGTAAGCATGAATTATGTATGAAGGCGTAACTTCGCTGCCTCATTATTTTTATATTTCACAAAATAATAGAATATTTTTGACATTTTAATCGTCAATACACCACGGTGTCTACTATCTTAAACGTGTAGTGGTAAATTCAGTTTTGTATGATACCTTACATTTTTGCTTCATATCGTGCATGTATTCAAAATATCTGACCCAATATCATGTCGGATAATCTAAATCCCATCGCGCTAGCATCTTTTTGATAAATGTGAAGGTTCACTGTCTGTTAGTCTGATTTGCAAAGGTACAAGTACTAAGCAGTAACGGTAAGGTCCAGTAATGTATATTCGAAGGAAACTTAATATGCCTGTTTGTATATACTGTTATTTGTATCATAAATAGCTTACTCTATCAATGTACTGCAAATGTTTGGCAACACTTATACTAAGTCCTAGCTGTTGAAATTATTAATAGCCATGTAAATATATTGATGCACTAGTGTCCATGTACTGTACATATGGATACAAGTGTCTTATTTTGTCGTCAGTGTCATAGCTAAATGTTAATTGTAAAGTAATTCCCAATCTCTGTATCTAAATCTACATTTTCCACTGTTTATTGCGGTATCAAATTATATTTCAAACTGCATTGTTAGTGGTAAGCATGTTCCTTATGTACTGTCCTACTTCATATACGCCTCCTTATCTTTTCCCTATTTCTCCCGATCTATCACTCGATCTCAAACTTTTCCCCTACTTCCTTTTTGTCCTTACTCTTTTACTCTCCTCTTTGTAATGATCTGTCTCGAGCAATACAGGTACACGATTGGCATTTGGAGCTGTTATTCTTTTATAACAAGCGCTAATGTACGGTGCAAACCATTTTTTAAATCCTCACATAGCTGTATTCACCCTGCTTCTGTTAGTGTTTTACTCTGCAAATGCTACCTATTGTTTCTTCTTCTCCTCACTTGTGGGGACGTCCAGCCTAACCCCGGTCCTAATAAACTTGACTATCTATCTATCTGTCACATAAATGCATGGAGTATTTTGGCCACCACAGATGAAAGTAAGAGTCGCTTTTATAAGTTAGATGAAATTGAGAGCGTATTCTGCAATCACTTTATTTATGACATTATAGCTATATCTGAGACATGGTTATGTCCAGAAATTGAAGATTCTATTCTTCAATTAGAAAATTTTAACCTTTACAGAAACGACAGAAATAAACATGGTGGAGGTGTAGCTATATATACCCGTAATACTATTAAATGCAAACGTTGGTTAGACTTAGAATCCCCAAATATTGAAAGTCTTGTACTAGAAATAACTCATCAGGCAGGAAATATCTTATTTAGTACAATCTATCGTCCTCCTAACCAGGATGCCCGCACTAAAACCGACTTCTTATCTTATTTCTCAGACACTGTCCAAATCATGCAGTCCGAAAACCCGTTAAATATCATAATGACTGGTGATTTTAATGATAGATGTATTTCCTGGGATGACCAGCACGTGACTAGTGAACTCGGACGTCGTCTTTTTGATATTGCGATCCAAAATAACTTGTCACAATTAATTGATAAAGCTACCCATTTTACCGCAAATTCATCTCATATACTTGACCTCATTTTTGTTGATAAAGTCCACATGGTGGCAAACGTTGATATAAAATCACCACTTTGTAATCTTGATCATAGTTCTATTTCCTGTAAACTGAAATATTATGTTCCAAAGCCTTAGTCATATCAGAGAACCATATGGGACTACAAAACTGCTGATATCGATGGTTTGAACAATGCATTTAACACCGCTCATGTCGATATATTCTTTGGTGTTTTTGATCTTTTAGATGATATTATTGAAAATGTAAACAACTTTATCTTAGATACGTGCAAAACATTTATAATAAATAAAGTAGTCAATATTCGTCCTCGCGACAAACCGTGGTTAACAAACGAAGTACGTCGAGCCTTTAGGACTAGAGATGATTTTTCAAATAATTTCAAAAAACAGGTAAAGACTTCGACAAGTTCAGGTTCCAGGTAGCATGTAGGGAAGCAAATCGGGTAAAACGCGATGCACTTAAACGTTGGCAAGAAACCACCATTACTAAACTATCTAACAGAAATACCAATCCTAAACTTTTCTGGTCAATTACTAAATCTCTTCTAGGCAAAAATGGAGATCATACTATTCCTCCTTTAATGGAAAACAATCACTATATACATGATGATACTGAAAAGGCAGATCTTTTTAACACATACTTCTCTGATCAATGTACTATCCCGGATAATATTGAGAAACCAGTACTGCCCAAACTAATGTAAATAATAACTTACCTGTAATTAGTACCGTACAAACCTCTCCAGAAGAGGTATATAATATACTTAAGTCACTTAACCCCAAAAAGGCAACAGGGCCAGATGGCATAGGAAATTTCATTCTTAAAAATTGCTGTCAATCTTTATGTCATATTTGGGCACATATCTTTAATATTTCTCTCAGATCAGGCATTTTTCCCACTTTGTGGAAAACAGCTCAAGTTTGTCCTATTCATAAAAAAGATAGCAAAAATAATGTTATAATGTAAATATATCTAAATGTCTTGAAAAAATAGTCTACAAACGTATTTATGAATTCTTTGTGACAAACAACATTCTTATCAAAGAAAATTCTGGATTTAAAAGAAATGATTCCACCATTAATCAATTGTTAAAAATAATCCACAACATTTACAAAAGTATTGATAATGGCGATGATACACAGTATTTTTAGATGTCTCAAAAGCTTTTGATAAAGTTTGGCACGAAGGCTTAATTCACAAATTAGAAAACATAGGTATTAGAGGAAGTGGGCAAAACGATGGCTTGTCACATTCAACGCACAAAAAACTGAATTTGTTGTTTTCTCTAAAAAAGGATTTGTTAATAAACCAAACCTTCTACTTAATAACATTCCGATTAAACATGTTATTAACCATAAACATCTGGGCATATTTCTGTCTGGTAATCTTAGCTGGCATTCTCACATCTCAGAAATTGTAGCCAAAGCCAACAGAATATTAAACATCTTACAAGCATTAGCTTATATTATCCTGCGTTCATGCCTAGAAACACTATATAAAACTATGGTAAGATCGGTTATGGAATATGGCAATATTTTATTTGATAATTGTAGTCAGCAAGAGTCTGACCTTATTGAAAGTGTTCAGCGTAGGGCGGCATTAATATGCACAGGCGGTCATAAGGTAACCAAATATACTAAACTGTTGGTTGAATTGGGATGGGAAAAACTAAGTGATAGACGAAAAAATTGCAGACTAAAAATGTTATTTAAAATTAAGCATGATCTGTGTCCACCATATTTGAAAACTATCTGTCCAATTCAGACTCATAGAACACAAAACTACAACTTTAGAAATTCAAATACTATTCTCCCTATCCTGTCAAGAAAATCTTTCTATCATCAATCCTTCTTTCCAAAATCAATATGTGACTGGAACAATCTACCTGACACATTAAGAAATAGCTCTTCACTAAAGTCCTTCTCTCTTGCACTGTCAAATCTATCCACTCCACAAAAAATCTATTTATATACATATGGACACGGGAACGGCAAAATCAATCACACTAGAATAAGAATGGGTTTAAGTGCTTTAAACAAACATAGACATTCTTACAACTTAACCGATAACAAATTTTGTGACCTTTGCGTGAACTCCCCCGAAGATGAAATTCATTTCTTTTTACATTGTCCAAAATATAACAGAATCCGTTCCACTATGCTCCGTACTGTTTGTCATATATTCGCTCCAAATGTCAATTCCAACCTCATTGTAGAGCTCATGCCAAATGTTCTTGTCAAAATAATTTTATGTGGCTTAGAAACTCTAAACGAAATTGAGAACAAAGCATTATTTGACCATGTATTTGAATATATAGTAAATTCAAACAGATTTTGCCCCCCCCCCCCCACCTTCCTCTCTCTCTCTGTCTCAGTCCCCCCCCCCCCCTCTCTATCTCTCTCTCTCTTTCTCTCTCTTTCTCTATCTTTCTCTCTCTCTCTCTCTCCTCTCTCTCTCTCTAAAGTATGTATGTGTGAGTGTTAGCGTGTGCAACATTTGTATGTCTTTTGTGTAATTGTACATAATGTTTGTTTGATATATGTTGAGGAGAGCATCTAGTAGCCTTCGGGCTGTTTGTAATCCTCGTAAAATAAATAAAGAATTAAATTAGTGTTATACTGACCATAGATGTAGCTGTATCACAGGCCCTTTAATTTGTGCCTCTCTGTTAACAGGTTGTGAGTTGGTGTGAAATGTTTACTGTCCTCAGTGTTATACTGACCATAGATATAGCTGTATTAAAGGCCCTTTGTGCCTCTTGTCTCTGTAAACTGGTGGTGAGGCGGTGTGAACTGTTTACTGTCCTCAGTGTTATACTTACCATAGATGTAGCTGTATTACAGGCCCTTTATGCCTCTTGTCTCTGTTAACAGGTGGTGAGGCGATGTGAACTGTTTATTGTCCTCAGTGTTATACTGACCGTAGATATAGCGGTATTGACCACATGGCAGGTGCTGGACCCACTGTACAGAGAAGTTGAAATATTTGAAGAAAAAAAAACTTGATGAAGACATCAAACTACAACCAGAGTTAGAACACTGTACTTCAAAAAATATCTCAATCTGGCTAGGTAGGTACGACATTCCACTCTACTTTAGGTCCTGTTCAATTTCTTGAACTTTCAATACTGTGTACAAAAAAAATCTCATTGGGCTAAGGGGAGACAATATCCCATTGGGCTAAGGGGAGACAATATCCCATTGGGCTAAGGGGAGACAATATCTCATTGGGCTAAGGGGAGACAATATCTCATTGGGCTAAGGGGAGACAATATCTCATTGGGCTAAGGGGAGACAATATCTCATTGGGCTAAGGGGAGACAATATCTCATTGGGCTAAGGGGAGACAATATCTCATTGGGCTAAGGGGAGACAATATCTCATTGGGCTAAGGGGAGACAATATCTCATTGGGCTAAGGGGAGACAATATCTCATTGGGCTAAGGGGAGACAATATCTCATTGGGCTAAGGGGAGACAATATCTCATTGGGCTAAGGGGAGACAATATCTCATTGGGCTAAGGGGAGACAATATCTCATTGGGCTAAGGGGAGACAATATCTCATTGGGCTAAGGGGAGACAATATCTCATTGGGCTAAGGGGAGACAATATCTCATTGGGCTAAGGGGAGACAATATCTCATTGGGCTAAGGGGAGACAATATCTCATTGGGCTAAGATATCTATATCCTTATAGAGTGGGGATTCAAAATTGTAAAAATGATGTGGCTGACTCTCCGGGGGCCTGAGGGGTGGGGTGAAAAGGGATTAATTTGGCTATTTCCATATAAACGACTTCTTCTCTGAAACTATAAGCATGGGATAGCACTCATAATGCAATAGTAGCATCCTTATAGTGTGGGGATTCAAAATTGTACAAATGATAGGGCTGACCCCCTGGGGGCCAGAGGGGTGGGGTGAAAAGGGGTCAATTTTGCTATTTCAATATAAACGACTTCTTGTTTGCAACTAAACATGGGATTACGCTCATATTGCAATGGTAGCATCCTTATAGGGTGGGGATTCAAAATTGTGCAAATGATGGGACAGACCCATCAGGGGCCTGTGGGGGCGGGGTCAAAGGGGTAAATTTATTTCGCTTTTTCCATAGAAACGACATCTCTAAGCATGGGAGAGCACTCATAATGCAATGGTAGCATCATTATGTACAAATTATGAAACTAACCAACCCCCCTCACAAGTCCAAGCCCTTCTTCAATTAATGTTCTAATTTCAACAAAAGTCAACTAGGCTGTTCCCCGATAGCTGTGGTGTTCCAGCAGAGTTAATGCAAATGTTCCATTAATACAATGGACATCATTGTAGATATTGTATAATGTTGTGACATGAGAATTGATACCTGTACATGTGTTTGTTAACAGGTGTGATATATAGCTACAAAGGAATTCTGCTACTGTTTGGTATATTCCTGGCCTATGAGACGAGGAGCGTCAAGCTGAAACAAGTGAATGACTCTAGATTTGTAGGAATGAGTATTTATAATGAGGTGGTAAGTTCTCCTATCATATGTAATTACATTGTGGTTGATCTTTTCTGACTAAATACATTGATTGTAATGAGGTGGTAAGTTCTCCTATCATATGTAATTACATTGTGGTTGATCTTCTCTCACTAAATACATGTACATAAAATAGAATCTCCATTGACAAGCTCGGGCTACCTGTCCTTTGCTTCCACATACACTGCGCGTGGTGTAACACCTGTATTCGCGTGCCTAGTCGCGCTAGATTCGGTAACTGTGTTTTACGTGTCTTCACACTGCTCGACTTTTGTTTACCCTCGTACCGTCTTACTGGTGTGCACATTCTTTTTAAAGCAGCTTATATACCTTGCTGTCTAGAGTTGGATGATGAGTCGAATGTTAAACATCTCCCAAGTAAAGGAAACAATTTACATCCACCCCTTTAGGTACAGTGGTATAAAACGAGCCATTTTGTGATCTTAGGTTGGAGCGTTTTACATTGGGAAGGCCCTGAAGGTAAAAAATCAAAGATATGTCTTACGGATCCAAATCATCATTGAGAAAAGCTGTATCTGTGGGCAGAGAGACTGCAATGGGGATGGTATTTAAGACAGCATCACCAATTGATCTTTCTTTAAGGTTTGACAATCTGAGGCCCGGATGGTTAATCCTTGAAAATGAAACAGAGATAAAACAAAAACGGTGAAGCAGTTTGGAACTTGAAAACAAAGAAAAAGGAAACCCTGATCGCCGCAGCTGCAAAATCATATTCATTCCTCCAGCAATGTCAACTCTAACTTTATTACACGAGGAATTTGGAAAAATTTACCATTACGCACATCTTTTGGAGTGAATGAATAAGACGACGTCGCGCAATACACCAGGAAAACAATGTTAAAAATTTTTGCATTCCTTGGAAAAGGAAGGTGAAAAACGTGTAATCCAAAGTATCCAAATCCCCGTCGAAAACCTCTCTGGATCTACGCGGTATCGATTATTCGCAGGTTTGCTCCACAAACTTTGGAAAGAAGCGTACTTATGGGCCACAGGCTGTTAAAATCCCCTAATCCACGACCAATTGATAGCGAGGGACTCTTGAAAAGAATGACAAAATGGCTATTATGAAAGCCAGGTCCAAAAACAAGTCGACCGAATCTCGATTCAAGAAGACCTCACCATCAGGAATCAAAGATCTCTTGCGCGAAGCCCTTATCTCATGAGGACTATCGTGACGCCTGGGCATGGAACGCTTTAAGTTTTTGCGCGCGATATTCGTGGCAACATCATGTTCATTTCGCCTTGATACCGACATTGATACCCTTCCAATAGGGTAGATAATCATCACGAATGACTTTATTTATAATGTTTACTGACACCAAATTTAAAAACTGTGTAGTTCGATCTTATTTTTACTATCCAACAAACCATGTTTATACTGGTAATTATGGCAATCTGATTTGCTAATAAAACTACACAATGAGCACCCCAGCCCTTGAATCATTCAAGATTTTATCCCCTTATGCATAAGTTTACAAGCTCTTGAAAAAAGGCTTTTATCATTAGTTGTCAAATGATTATATAAGCTATTTAATACCTTTTGTTCCTGGATTAGTGTATAAAATTAATTTATCGAAACTAGTTTATGTATTCTTGAATTATGTTATGAGAGTTTTACAGTGCACATGCACATTCAAACCTTATGGTACAGATCGCTAGTCATTATTGTTACTATTCTCCACAACCACGGTATCTACTATTATGAAATGGTAAGTTCACAGAAAGTATGGCCAACATTACCTATTTGTTTTCAATAATGCCGCAATATAAACTTATGGAGAAAAAATATTTAAATATACATTCGAAGGAAACTTATTATACTTGTTTTGTAAATACTGTTATTTGTATCATAATAGTTAAACTACTATCAATGTACTACATATGGGTTGCCAACATTTATACTAATGCTTGTTTGAAATTATTAACAACCATGTAAATATATTAATGCACTATTGTTCATTGTGCCGTGTTAGGATACAAGTGTTTTTATCGTCAGTGGCAAAGCTAAATGTTTCAATTCTAAAAGAATTCATTTGGGGGATTTAAACAATTCCCAATCTCTGTATCGCCATTAAATTATATTTTTAAATTTATTGTGGTATCAAATTGTATTCTTCATGCCTGCTTGTATTGGTAAGCATGTAAGCAATGAATGTATGTAAGGAAGGCGTAACTTCGCTGCCTCATTATTTTTTATATTTCAACAAAATAATAGAATATTTTTGACATTTTAATCGTCAATTACACGCACAGTGGTCAACATATCTTAAACGCGTAGTGGTAGATTCAGTTTTGTATGATACCTTACATTTTTGCTTCATATCGTGCATGTACTCAAAATATCTGACCCAATAATCATTGTCGGAAATCTAAATCCCATCGCGCTAACATCTTTTTGATAAATGTGAAGGGGTTCACTGTCTGTATAGTTCTTCTTTGCAAAGGTTTACAAGTACTAACATAAACGGTAAGGATCCAGTAATTATATCGAAGGAAACTAATATGCCTGTTTGTATTTTACTGGTGGTTATTTGTATCATAAAATAGCTTACTACTATCAATGTAACTGCAAATGTTTTGGCAACACTTTATAACTAAGGCCTGTTAAATTATTAAATAGCCCATGTAAATATATCGATTTGCCAACTAGTGTCCATGTTACATGTACATATGGGATACAAGTGTCTTTTGTCGTCAGTGTCATAGCTAAATGTTTAATTGTAAAGTAATTTGGGGCACTGTAAACAATTCCCAATCTCTGTATTTAAAATCTACATCTTATCCACTGTTTATTGCGGTATCAAATTATATTTCAAACTGCATTGTAAGCATGTTCCTTATGTACTGCCTACTTCATATAACGGCCTCCTTATTCTTGTTCCCTATTCTCCCGATCTATCACTCGACTCGAACTTTTCCCTACTTCCTTTTTGTCCTGTACTCTTTTACTCTCCTCTTTCTGTAATGATCTGTCTCGAGCAATACAGGTTACACGATTTGGCATTGGAGCGTGTTATTTCTTTTATAAAAACAAGCGCTAATGACGGTGCAAACCATTTTTTAAAATCACTCACATAGCTGTTCACCACTGCTTCTGTTAGTGTTTTACTCTGCATATGCTACCTATTGTTTCTTCTTCTCCTCACTTGTGGGGAGTCCAGCCTTAACCCCGGTCCTAATAAAACTTGACTATCTATCTATCTGTCCACATAAAAAATGCACGAGAGCCTATTTTGGAACCACCCTTCAGCAATGAAAGTAAGAAGTCGCTTTTATAAGTTAGATCTGAAATGATGAGCGTATTCTGCCAATCAACTTTATTATTGACATTAATAGCTATTATCTGAGGACATGGTTATGTCCAGAATTGAAGATTCTATTTCTTCAATTAGAAAAATTTTAACCCTTTACAGAAACGACAGAAATAGAACATGGTGGAGATGTAGCTATATATACCGTAATACTATTAAATGGCAAACGTGGGTAACTTAGAATCCCCAAAAATGAAAGTCTGATCTACTGAAATAACTCATTCAGGCAGGAAATATCTTATTTATTACAATCTATTCGTCCTTCCTAACCAGGCATGCCCGCACAAAACGACTTCTTATCTTTATTCTCAGACACTGTCCAAAATCATGCAGTCCGAAAACCCAGTTAAAATATCATAATTGACTGGTATTTTAATGATAGATGTATTTCCTGGGATTAACCAGCACGTGGACTAGTGAACTCGGACTGCGTCTTTATTGATATGCGATCCAAAATAACTTGTCACAATTAATTGATAAAGCTTACCCATTTTACCGCAAAATTCATTCAAATATACTTGACCTCATTTTTGTTGATAAAAGTCCACATGGTGGCAAACGTTGATATAAAATCACCCACTTTGTTAATCTGTCATAAGTTCTGATTTCCTGTAAACTAAATATTAGTTCCAAAGCCTTAGTCATATCAGAAACAACATATGGGACTACAAAACTGCTGATATCGATGGTTTGAACAATGCCATTTGACACACCGCTCATGTCGATATATTCTTTGCGTTGTTTTTGATCTTTTAGATGATATATTTGGGGGAAAAAATGGTTTAAACAACTTTATCTTAATACGTGCAAAAACATTATAATAAATTAAAGTAGTCAATATTCGTTCCTCCCCGACAAAAAACGTGGTAAACAAACGAAGTACGTCGAGCCTTTAGGGACAGAGATGATTTTTCAATAATTTTCAAAAAACAGGTGAAAGACTTCGACAAGTTCAGGTTCCAGGTAGCATGTAGGGAAGCAAATCGGGTAAAACGCGATGCACTTAAACGTCAACGAAACCAACCATGTACTAAACTATCTAACAGAATATACCAATCCTAAACTTTTCTGGTCAATTTACTAAATCTCTTCTAGGCAAAACATGTAATCATAACTATTCCTCCTTAATGGAAAACAATCACTATATACATGATGATACTGAAAAGGCAGATCTTTTAACACATTACTTCTCCTGATCAAGTACTATCCCGAAAATATTACGAAGAAAACCCAGTACGCCCAAACACTAATGTAGACATAATAACTACCTGTAATTTCGTACCGTACAAACCTCTCCAAAGAGGATATAAATATACTTAAGTCACTTAACCCCAAAAAGCAACAGGGCCAGATGGCAATTGAAATTTCATTTCTTAAAAAAATTGCTAGTCAATCTTAGTGTCAATTTGGCACATATCTTTAATATTCTCTCAGATCAGGCATTTTTCCCACTTTGTGAAAACATGCTCAAGTGTGTCCTATTCATAAAAAAGGATAGCAAAAATAATGTTATAACTTAGATATATTAAATGTCTTGAAAAAAATAGTCTAAAAACGTATTTATTGAATTTCTTGTGACAAACAACATCTTATCAAAGAAAATATCTGGATTTTAAAGAAATGATTCCACCAGTTAATCATATTTTAAAAATAATCCACACATTTACAAAAGTATTGGATAATGGCGGATGATACACAGGTATTTGAAGTGTCTCAAAAGCTTTTGAAAATTTGGCACGAAGGCTTAATGTCACAAATTAGAAAACATACGATTAGAGAAGTGGGCAAAACTGGCCTTGTCACAATTCAACGCACAAAAAACTGAATTTGTTGTTTTCTCTAAAAAAGGATTTGTTAATTTAAAACCAAACCTTCTTACTTAATAACATTCCGATTAAAACATGTTATTAACCATAAACATCTGGGCATATTCTGTCTTGTAATCTTAAGCTGGCATTCTCACATCTCAGAAATTGTAGCCACAAGCCAACAGAAATATTAAACCTCTTACAAGCTTAGCTTTATTATTCCTGCGTTCATGCTAGAAACCACTAATATAAACCTATTTGGTAAGGATCGGTTATGAATATGCAAATATTTAATATTGATAATTTTAGTCGAACGGAAAGGGTTTTTTCTTTGGGGACCTTATTGAAAGTGTTCAGCGTAGGGCCTGCATTAATATGCACACCGTCATAAGGTAACCAAATATACTAAACTGTTGGTTGAATTGGATGGGAAAAAACTAAGTGATGACGAAAAAAAATGCACAGACTAAATTATTAAATTGTTATTTAATTAAGCATGATCTGTGATCCACCATATTTGAAAAATATCTGTTCGAATCAGACTCATAGAACACAAACTACAACTTTAGAAATCAAATACTATTCCCCTTATCCTGTCAAGGAAAATCTTCTATCATCAATCCTTCTTTCCAAAAATCAATATGTGACTGGAAACAAATCTACCTACACATTAAGAAATAGCTCTCACTAAAAGTCCTTCTCTCTTGGCAACTTGCAAATCCTATCCACTCCACAAAAAATTTATTTATAAACATAATGACACGGGAGAGCCAAAACGAATCACACTAGAATAAGAATGGTCTAAGTGCTTTAAACAAAACATAGAACATTCTTACAAACTAACAATAACAAATTTGTGACCTTTGCGTAACTCCCCCGAAGATGAAATTCTTTCTCCTTCATTGTCCAAAAAATAAACAGGAATCCGTTCCCAACTATGCTCCTACGTTTGTCATATATTCCCTCCAAAATGTCAATTTCCAACTCTTTGTAGAGCCTCATTGCCCCAAATGTTCTTGTCAAAATAATTTATGTGCTTAGAAAACTCTAAACGAAATTGAGAAACAAAGCATTAATTACCCATGTATTTGAATAATATAGTAAAATCAAACAGAATTTGCCCCCCCCACCTTCTCTCTCTCTCTTCTCAGTCCCCCCCCCCTCCCTCTCATTCTCTCTCTCTCTTTCCTCTCTCCTTCTCTATTCTTACGCTCTCATCTCACCTCTCCTCTCTTCTTCTCTCTAAAGTAGTATGTGTTGACATGTTAGCGTGCTGCAACATTCTGTATGTCTTTTGTGTAATTGTACATTAAGTTTTTGATATATGTTGAGGAGAGCATCTAGTTAGCCTTCGGCTGTTCTGTAATCCCTTAAAATTAAATAAAGAATTAAATTAGTTTATACTGACCATAGATTGTAGCAGTATCACAGGCCCTTTAATTTGTGCCTCTCTTTAACAGGTTTGAGTTGGATAGTGAATGTTTACTGTCCTCAGTGTTATACGACCATAAGATATAAGCTGTAATTAAAGCCCTTGTGTCCTTCTGTCTCTGTAAATGGATGGTGACGTGCGAAGTCAACAATGTAACTGTTACTTCCTCAGTGTTATACTTCCATCAGATGTAGCTGTTATTTACAGGCCTTTATGCCTCTTGTCTCTGTTAACAGGCTGGTGAAGACGATGTGAACTGTTTATTCCTCAGTATATATACTGACCGTAATATAGCCGGTATTGACCACATGCGGTGCTTGACCCACTGTACAGAGAAGCTGAAAATATTTGAGAAAAAAAAACTTGATAAGAAGATCAAACTACAACCAGAGTTAGAAACACTTACTTCAAAAAATAATCTCAATCTGCGCTAGTAGTACGACATTCCACTCTACTTAATAGGTCCTGTTCAATTTCTTAAACTTTCAAATACTGATGTACAAAAAAAATCTCATTGGGCTAAGGCGAGACAAATATCCCATTGGGCTAAGGAACCCAATATTTCCCATTGGCTAAGGAACAATAATCCTCATTGGCGGGAAGGGGACAATATCTCATTGGTAGGAGGACAATATCATTGGGCAGGGGACCAATATTCCATTGCGGCTTAGGAGGAAGACAATATCTCATGGGCTAAGATTATCTATATCCTTATTAGAGTGGGGATTCAAAATTGTAAAAATGATGTGGGCTGACTCCTCCGGGGCCTGAGGGGTGGGGTGAAAAGGATTAATTTTGGCTATTTCCATAATAAACGACTTCTTCCTCTGAAACTATAAGCATGGGATAGCACTCATAATGCAATAGTAGCATCCTTATAGGTGGGGATTCAAAATTGTAAAAACAAATTTGGGGATAAGGGGTGGGGCTGCGATACCCCCTGGGGCCAGCAGGGTGGGGTGAAAAGGGTTCAATTTTCTATTTCTAATATAAACACTTCTGTTTTGCAAACTAAACATGCATACGCGCATATGCAATCGATAGCATCCTATAGGGTGGGTATTCAAAATTGCAAATTATGGACAGACCCATCATGGCCGGCGGGGCGGGTCCAAAGGGTAAATTTATTTCGGCTTTTTTTCCATAGAAAACGGACATCTCTAAAGCATGGAGATCACCTCATAATGCAATGGTAGCGATCATTAGTACAAATTATGAACTAACCAACCCCCCTCACAAGTCCAAGCCCCTCTTCAATTAGATGTTCTAATTCAAACAAAATCACTTAGCTGTTCCCCGATAAGCTGTGTTCCAGCAGAGTTAATTGCAAATGTTCCATAATACACTGGACATCATCTGTAGATATTGTATAAGTTGTGACATGAGAATTGATACCTACAGTGGTCTTGTTAACAGGGACGTTGATATATACTACAAAAGGAATTCTGCTACTGTTCGTATATCCTGGCCTATAGACGAGGACGTCAACTTGAACAGTGAATGACTCTTAATTTTGAGAAGAGATTTATATGAGGTGTTAAGTCTCCTATCATATTAATTACATTGTGGTGACTTTACTAAATACAAATTGATTGTAATTAGGTGGTAAAGTTCTCCTATCATATGTAATTACATTGTGGTTGATCTTTTTGACTAAAAACATTGATGTAATAGGTGGTAAGTTCTCCTATCATATGTAATACATTTGTGATCTTTCGACTAAATACATTGATTGTAATAGGTGTAAGTCTCATCATATGTAATTACATGGGTTGATCTTCTCTCACTAAAATACATGTACATTGATTTATTAATGTGGTGGTAAGTCTCCTATCATATGTAATTACATTGTTGTTGAAAGATCTCTCTCTGACTAAATACATTGATTTATAATGTGTGGTAAGGTTCTAAACATATGTTATTATCCCGCCCCAACGAAGTTGGCGGGGATATACAAATGGGTTCCGTCCGTCCAGCCGTCCGTCGTCTGTCCGTCTGTTACAAATGGTTTCCGGAGCACAACCTAAAACCAGTAGAGAAATTTCCCACGAAAACTTCATACACACATTGGTCTTATGGTCTAGTAGTGCCTTTTGCATTTTAAGGGTTTTCACTTTTTGTACTTTTTTCTGTAATCATGGGAAAAACATGCTGAAAATGGCAGATTTTTGTGTAAGAATCGTTTCCGAGCACAACTCTAAAACCAGCAGAGTATTTCCATGAAACTTTATAGACACATTTTCCTTATGGGTCTAGTAGTGCCTTTTTGCTATTTTCAGGTTTTCCATTTTTGTCACTTTTTCCATAAACCATGGAAACATTTGCTGAAAAATATCATATTTTTGTACCTACGTTCGTTTCCGCAGACATCCTTCGAAAAAACCAGAGCAGACGATATTTCCGAAGAACTTTCATAGGACACATTCTTTTATGTCTAGTAGTTCTTTTTGCTATTTTTAGGTTTTCAATTTTTTTGCACTTTTTCCGTTACCATGGAAACATTGCTTGAAAATATTTTCATGGTAAATGGTAACATTGTTACTTTGCAAAACTCCACCCATCTTCGTTATATATAGTCTAATATAAATGTCAAGGGCTGATACCTGTTCAAACAATTGCAGCCCGCTCTACTTTGAAATGTATACTCCATCTTCTAAACTCCAACTTCCTTTTTCCTGTTTTTTTTTTCATTTACACAAAGTGCCACAATCAACTTACTTCCAGCT
>SAYR01052252.1:0-10544 GCA_004382745.1 Argopecten irradians irradians | reverse complement strand
CTCAACTTCCTTTTTCCTGTTTTTTTTTCATACACATAAGTCTCCACAATCAAACTTACTTCAGCTTTGATATCTCCATTGGCTGGGGATCTGAATGACTATGTCCTTGTTACATTGTGGTTGATCTTCTCTAACTAAATACATTGATTATGATGCCATTTGTGTTTTTGAGGAGTTAAAAATTTAAAAAATGACAATTTTACTGGTCAAGGGCAGATAACTCTGTTATATGCAAAGTTGACAAAAAGACTGAATTGAAGATCAACTTCACTTATATATGGATTATTATTAAAGCTTTGGGTAATATAATTGATTTTGTAATGCTTCAAAAATCATAGCACTAATTCACCTGATTTGTACATTTAATCATTATAGATCTGACTATTAACTATTACAGGTGTTGTGTGTGATAACAGCTCCCATCACTCTTATCATCAGTAACCAACAAGATGCCAGCTTTGCCATCGTAGCCCTCGCCATTCTTTTATGCAGTTTTCTGTCTAGGGGCCTCATATTTGTACCTAAGGTATATTCATCTATTTATGTTAACTCTTCTTATTCATATTATTTGACAAGAAAATAACCAGTTATAGGGTTCTGTTTATGTCAGATAAAGCTATTTCTACATACATGTCCTGTCTGAATATCGTATCTTTTCCTTCATTCTGTATATCTTTTAATCCATTTTTGTTTGTTTTTTTAGATTGACTAATCTTCCATTGAATTCTGTGATAGATTGTTGAAATAAGTCGCAATCCAAAGAAAAATCATCTGGAAGTGCGGGCCATGTCTGAATCTGTGGCCAGTAAGGAGGAAGAAGAAAGACATCAGGGCTGCTTATAGAAAATGAAGGCCTCAAAAAACAGATTTCAGAGGTAATTAACTTACCGGTACAGTCTTGAAAAGGAAGTCTTGCTAAAAATATTTGTTCTTATCGTATGATAAAATGTTTCATCATCTCAAATTAAAAGAAAGAAAGATAAAACAAAACTAAAAGAAAGAAAGATAAAACAAAAATTATGTGGACGTGTTGAGTTCCAATACAATAGAGGCTTAGAAAATATTCTGGTGACGGAGAAGGAGTTGATTAAGCCTACAAAGATATTAGATCAGTACAATTTAAAACTACTTTGCAGGAAAAACACAATTTATATCTTATGCCAAAACCCGAAAATTTGAAGTGTTATAAGACTTTTGCTGATCAAACCAAAAAAGGACAGTATTGTTAATATACATAACCTGTTTTCCTGTTACAGATGGAAGATAGAGTAAAGGAACTAAAGGAGAAATTAGAACGTAAAACACAACAAAGACTTTTAATTAATGGAGACGGTCCAGAGAGGAACAAAGTTACACCAACAAATAAAACTGACCAATCGCAGCTGGACAGTGACGTAGACAAGTCACCTGACTTACACGATACCATGGACCATAAAAACATCTTCAGTGATAATGCGTCTGTACAATTTCAACCTAATTTGGACTCAAACTCGAGCATGCAGAAAAATTGACATTACTCAATATCTGATCAAGACATTGAATTTTTGTGAAACCTTCTGAAATTATTTCAAATGCATCTTATTTATGGAGCAATACTAAAACTAAACTTTCATATATTTCAAAAGTTTAATACAATTAGTATTATAGATGTCCTGATTTCATGTGTGAATATTATGTCATGTTTTGGGAAATATTACATAAGTTTTCACCTTTTACAATTTTCTTTTAAATTTTACACTACTTTAATTTTTTTGTTGCCATATTTAATTGTTTTACTGCCATTTATATTTACACCAACATTTACATCAGTGAATAATAAGGCATTTTTAATTACCTTCATAGAGAATAATTTTACTTTGATGTAATACAAGAGATCCCAGAGGGATCATTGCGCCCACCAAAGAAAGATCTATGTCTGACAATGGAAAGAGGGATCTTTTCCCTGCTTTTCAAACTTTTTCAAACACACGACATATAAAATTTGAGACAGATCGCTATAGTACTTTCTAAGAAATAGTGGTAACAAACTTCAACAATGAAATCTAAGATGGCGGCCGGTTGGCCATCTTGTTTACCGATCAGTCCCGAAAGGCATTATGCATCAGTCTTAAAAGGTACTATGCACAACTAGGGTACAAGGGGAACCTACACATAAAATTTGAGAAAGATCCCTTCAGTACTTCTGAGAAATAGCGGTAACAAACTTCAACAATCAAAATCTAATATGGCCGTCGGTCGGCCATCTTGTTTATTGATCGGTCCCAATTAACAATATGCACAACTAGGGTCCTTGGGGAACCTTCATATGAAATTTGTAAACGATACCTTCTGTACTTTTTGAGAAATAGCGGTAACAAACTTTAACTATCAAAATCCAAGCCATCTTGTTGACTGATCGGTTCCAAAATGCAATATGCACAACTAGGGCCCTAGGGAAACCTATATATGAAATTTGAGAAAGATCCCTTCAGTACTTTTTGAGTAATAGCGGTAACAAACTTTAACTGTCAAAATCCAAGATGGCCACCTGTCGGCCATCTTGTTCACCGATCGGTCCCAAAATGTAATATGCACAACTAGGGTCCTAGGGGAACCTGTATATGAAATTTGAGAAAGATCCCTTCAGCACTTTTTGAGAAATAGCGGTAACAAACTTTAACTATCAAAATCCAAGATGGCCGCCTGTCGGCCATCTTGTTGACCGATCGGTCCCAAAATGCAATATGCACAACTAGAGTCCTAGGGGAACCTACATATGAAATTTGAGAAAGATCCCTTCAGCACTTTCTGAGAATTAGCGGTAACAAGAATTGTTAACGGACGGACGGACGGACGACGGACCACGGACGAAAGGCGATTTGAATAGCCCACCATCTTTCACACTTTGTCCGAAAAGGGGTAAAAGTAACGGTACGAATAATATTAAAGAAATTGTATGTATATGTAGATGTAGATAAAGGATGAGAAACACAACATCAAAGAACAGAAGCTGTATAGAAACTAGAAGCACACGCAGATTTAGTGCATGGAGGCTTGTAAAAAGAGATGGGGGTGTCAGATTCTCACAAAAGTCTGCAAACAAAATTTATTTCATAACACGAAAAAATTAAAAAATAGTGACTTCAATACTTAATTTTCCAGGCTACTTTATAAAATGAAATACGTTTACACATGCTATTCCATTGATTATTTTTTTCCAAATTGATACGCAACGTCAATGTTTCTATTGTGACATCAGGATAACATCGGATTTCAGCACCATTCTCGGATTATTTTTTCCGTCATGGAATGAAAAAAATGAATAGGCCAATCAGAAAGCCAGAAACAAAGAGAGAAATAATTATTTTTTATGAGAAATCGGTGTCTAATATTTGCTTTGTGGAATGTCATTTCATAGTGTTATTTTCAAAATTTAATTTTTTTTATTTATTATTTATGTATTTTTTTATTTATTTTTTTTGTACTCTTCTTAATGCATCTGCATTATAAGTTAAATAAGCTCCTCAAAACAGTTTTGCCCTAATTATAGATAGAATCAGCTAAAGGCCGGCAAAAATGAAAAATTGAACACTTGCATCGTAAATATCTAAGTGTTCATTAACTGAAACAAGTAAATGGTATGCTAAATAAGATACTTAGCAGTATTGAAATACTTTGCTGCCATGGTAAAGAAATCAATGTCCCTAATTGGTTAAAATTCATATTGTAACACATTTCATATAAAAATCTTTTTTTCTTTTCCGCTCTTTAATCGATATATTTTTAATGCAATTTGAAAAAGTTTTATCGACAGAAATCATCTTTTGAGTTTAAATAGCTGATGACAAAATGCATGTTTTCTTAATTACTATTTGATTTCTGACATTAAAAAAGAGCATATCTACTTAAGCTTTTTATTTTGTTAGGGAAAATACAATAATAAAAATGCACTAATTTCAGTGTATAAATATGTTAGTTTACATAATTCTATCACTAATTGTTGTTTTATTAGGGTACCTATGGTCAAGTTTGAATTTAATGTCGCCTAGGGCAAATGTTGACTTTTTAGAAAAAATATCATTGATTACATTCTAGCATTTGAAAAGCTACTTTCCCTGATTTAATTTTTTTTTTTTTTGAAAAAGTATCTGCTTAAAGATCAGTCTCATGGCCATTTTTAGCTCACCTGGTCCAAAGGACCGAGGTGAGCTTATGGGATACCGCAGCGTCCGGCGTCCGTCAACAATCGACTTCTTCTCCATAAACCGCTGGTCGATTTCAGCAAAATTTGACTGGTAGCATTCTTATGGCTTACTAACTGAAAATTGTACAAATGATGGGGCTGACCCCCGGGGGCCTGAGGGGCGGGGCAAAAGGGGGTCAATTTGGCTATTTCCATATAAACGACTTCTTCTCTGAAACCAAGCATGGATAACACCCATAATGCAATGGTAGCATCCGTATAGGGTGGGATTCAAAAATGTAAAAATGATGGGGCTGACCCCACGGGGGCCTGAGGGGCGGGGTCAATTTGGCTATTTCCATATAAACGACTTCTTCTCTGAAACTAAGCATTAGATAGCACTCATAATGCAATTGTAGTATTGTTATAGGGTGGGAATTCAAAATTGTACAAATTATGGGGGCTGACCCCCGAGGGGCCTGAGGGGCGGGCGGTCAATAGGGTCAATTTGGCTATTTCCATATAAACGACTTCTTCTCTGAAACCAAGCATGGGATAGCACCCATAATGCAATGTAGCATTCTTATAGGGGTGGGGATTCAAAATTGTACAAATAATGGGGCTGACCCCCCGGGGGCCTGAGGGCGGGGTCAAAAGGGCCAATTTGGCTATTTCCATATAAAACAACTTCTTCTTCTGAAACTAAGCATGGGTATAGCACCCATAATGCAATGTAGCATCCTTATAGGGTGGGGATTCCAAATTGTGTAAATGATAGGGCTGACCCCCGGGGCCTGAGGGGGCGGGTCAAAAGGGGTTAAATTTGGCTATTTTTCATATATTATGACTTCGTCTCTGAAACTAAGCATGGTTATAGCACCCATTATGCAATGGTAGCAATTCCTTATAGGGTGGGGATTCCATATTGTGCCAAATGATGGTGCTGACCCCCGGGGGCCCTGAGGGGCGGGGTCAAATGGGGTCAATTTGGCTATTTCCATATAAACGACTTCTTCTCTGAAAACTAAAGCATGGTATAGCACCCATAATGCAATGGTAGCATCCTTATAGTGTGGGGATTCAAAAATTGTGCAAATGATAGCTAGGGCTGACCCCCCGGGGGCTGAGGGGCGGGTCAAAAGGGTCATTTTGGCTATTTCCATATAAATGACTTCTCTGCAACTAAGCATGGTATAGCACCCATAATGCAATGGTAGCATCCTTTAGGCTGGGGATTCCAAATTGAGCAAATGATAGGCTGACCCCGGGGGGGGCCTGAGGGGCGGGGTCAAAAGTGGTCAATTTTCATATAAATAACTTTTTCTCTGCAACTTAACATGGGGATTGCGCTCATAATTTGCAATGGTTACATTCCTTATTGGCGTCTTGGCATCAAAATTTTGCAAATGCATTGGCGGCTGACCACCCCGGGGGCCTGAAGTGGTGGGGTCAAAAGTGGTCAATTTTGGCTATTTCCATATAAACGACTTCTCGCTCTGCAACTAGAATGCGAAAGAGCACCTTATAATGCAATCGGCCCTAGAAGGCATCCTAATAGCGGTTGGGGATTTGAAATTGTACAAATGATAGGGCTGAGACCCTTACCAGAGGGCCAGAATTCCTTTAAACGGTCAGATTAAGCATGCTATATATCACACCTGGAGTACAAACACGGTCAAAATAAGGTACGATGCGGCTTATCAAATTAAGGGTTCTACCTTCTATTTTCATATAATAGTTCTACAAACCATGCTTTATACTGTCTAACTATCTGTACACCATATGGATGTCCAGTTGTATTAATGGAACATTGCATTAACTCTGCTGAAACACCACAGCTATCGGGGAACAGCCCTAGTTGACTAGTTGAAATTAGAACATTAATTTGAAGAAAGGCGGACTTGTGAGGGGGGTTGGTATATTGATAGTTCATAATTGAGCTCCATAATACGTAATTGTCATCATAAATTACTTTGTCTTACCCTATTGAAAACGCATCTTAATTATGTAAGTTTCTCTCCCGATAGCATATTGTATTCAAATAGATAAACCTTTAGTAGGGATGATCGTGTGAGTCTCATCGAATGAAAAAAATTGGCGAACTTATTTATATAATTTCATAAATTTAATCGCCTCTCAGTTAACCTCGCTCTGGCGCATTACCCATTAACTAGCTGACCACAAAAAATCTCGAGTGAGGGTCTTCTGTCCATCATTTGCAACCAATTTGAATCCCCACCCGTATTAAGATGCTACCATTGCATAGTGGAGCGTAAATAAGAATCCCATGTTGTTAGTGAGCAAACGCAAGGATACAGAGTCCAGGCCCTCTGTGCCTCTTGTTTTTCTTTCTTATAATAAGTGTGGACAAAAAGTTTAAGGGTAAGTGAAATAGCCGAAAGATTAACATGTAATACATTAGAACTCATTGTTTTTAAGACCCAAACACCTAACCACCCCACCCCTCTTTAAGCCCACCTCCATGGTATCCCTTGTCAAAATGGGATATAAGTGCGGCTAAAGCACATATTCATTTGGAATATAAGCAAAACCATTTTTGCTTTGAATCCCACCACTTATAAGGATGTCTACTATTGCATTATTGATGAATTAGCAGAAGAAAATATTTAAAAAAAAAAAAAATCAAAAGAATATGTTCGAGAGGATGGTTGCGATACCAAAGGGACCCCTTGACCCATATGCATCCACCCATACGCCCTATATAGAATATTTGCTAAAGAGAAGAAGTGTTCTGAAGTCAATTATGGAAAGTTTAAGGCTTGTACCAGAGCTCTAATATCCTTTTTTCCTTAACATAGGCAACATTTATTCACCCCCCACCCCCAGGCCCCCCCCGGAGAGATACCGATAAAAATCTTCGCAAAAAGGCACATAAACAAATCATTACTGCTTTACACTATCTTGAAATTTGAAATCCCCCACTTCTATAAAAAGAAGGCCCACCGTATTAAATAGAGTGTAAATTAGCCTTCTAGGGGCACATACTTTTTCCCACTAATGAGGATATGGGTGCCTCCATCATCTAATTTTCATCCTTTCAAATTAAGTATTTGATGAAGGATTAAAGGATTATCCATAGTGTTTTCGGTACCCTTCGTAGGCAGCAGCAACACAACAAGTGACGATCATTTTTATATGCTGCCTCTTCCTCACCCCATCGCTATTTACCGTAGTAACCCCAATATGTAACTGTATTGTGTAATTATTGAGGATACATCTCCCCCTTGCTTTATATGAAGGCATATCTTTAAAAAGCATATGTGCCCTTGAAAACGAAAGGATGGATCAATAATAATTACGTAGTTTTGGTATAAGATATTTAATAAATGGATCTCCCCTTATTTAGATTATAACACCTTATCTACTGGGAGTTAATTGAGTTGGAATATGGATTCTGATAATGTCTCATACGCCTTGCCCAATGGGGCATAAAAACGTGTCTCGTACCCCCTCTATCTAGCCCAATGAGAGATCCTTTTACCAGCACCCTCTAACACCTAGTCTACGTTAAAAAAGAAGTTACAAGAAAAGAACAACATTATTTTCCACAGGACCTAAAAACTGAACATGTTATACAAAGATGAGAATATATTAGAATGTTGGACACATCTAGTTTTACTCCAGCATAGCCCTAGATTTTGAAGATATTAGTATGTCTCTTGCAGAGTACAGGTTTCTAACTTGAGTAGGCTTGTATGTATTAGATTAGTTGTCTCGAATTTCATTGGCCTCTCGCAAAGATCTTCTGTTATTTTCTTCAAATACCTTACTCAACATTTACTCCGCTACCCAGCTACAACCCCACACTTCACCTTAGACGATTAAAAAGCAACGATTTATTCCAACTTTACCATGACTTACAACCATGCCATTAGTATGATCAATTAAACCCGTTCTACATATAATTCTTCTCAGATATTCCTCCGGAGTTGCATGTTTATAAGACCATGAATATATAACACATGATATGTTAAAGAATGGAAACTAAATAATTATACAAAAACAGTTTACAACATCGATGGCTCTGTCATCCAGCTTGTTAACAGAGTTATCAATTAAGGCATAAAGGTGCCCTGTAATACAGGCTAATCTAATCAGTTATTTCCAGAGTATAAATAGTGATGAGCACCTTTTTTAATCGAGGCTGACTAAAGTGAAGAGTATAGGAGCACATGTTCTCCACACTCGACCTCCGGTCAACCACCCAGTTTGGACAAGTTGTCACGAAAGCACAAGAGCATGCATTAATTGTTGACCTTCACCAATTAACTTACGATGCCTATCAATTGCATTTATTATTTCTCGCCAAATCAGTATATTATCAGTCCTGGACGAGGAACTGACCCCTGTAAGACACTGAATTGTTGTGTCTCTATCCAACAACTCTAGCGAATATATCCAACCATACGGCAGGACAAGTTTTTACATCCCAGGCATGAATAGTTGGTCAAGGTCCGAGACAAAGAGACATTCAAGTAGTAGAAGGAATTTCCTTGGATCTACCAGCTTAATAACATGCATATTATACTGGATATATTTACACTATGGTTCCTTACCACTTAGAGCGCTTTAGACTATTCACCTTAAAGGATGACCGTATCAATATTATATAACTGACTAAGATTCTCTTATTAAATTCTTTATTTATTCGCAAGACAGTGTCTTTCTATGACAAAATCACCAGAATCTCCAAGTTAACATGGCGTAAGAAACCTACAGTTAACTTCGAAACCTAGTCCTACCAGACAAACGATAATGTTAATATTCTATAATCTGCATCTAACGATCACCTATTATGTACAAATATTCTATGCTTCCAAAAAATATAGTTTCATTTACAAATGCGTGATTTTAATTTGCATACCATTCCAAATAAGAACGCACTAAACAGACCTTGCAACATACTATCTCATATCTTTTTTAAGAAGAACTGTGTAGATTTAATTTGTAGTTGCAGAAAGAGGACCGAGAGAGAGGAGAGAGAAAGATAGGAGAAAGAGAGCCGAACTGAGGTGATGTAAAGTTGAGGAAAAGAGACGCGCAGTAGAAGAAGATTAAGATGTAACATATCTGAGTGTGCCTAAGGCATCTGTTGTGGAAACCAAGGCGGGGGGACCGTGAGGACAGAGAGCGAGACCGCAAGAGAACGGCTGGAAAAAGCCGGGTGGTGCAGTGGGGCACAGAATCCTGCTTTAATACGTTATAGCAGTGATATGCAGAAACTGCACCAAGTCTATCTCAATTGCACTTAATTGAATTGCTTCTAATGTCTCAAAATATCTTCGGGTATTAAGAAGAACGTTGTCGTGAGAAAGCAGGCAAATAAAAATAGTTTATATTTCCGAAGAGTACAAAGATACACTTTTAATTTATCGGCTTATGATGAACAGTCTTTTGGACTACTAATGAGAAAGAAGGTGGCCGAATATGATAAAATGAACAATATGACGTGAGAGCGATATTTCATGCAAACAGTACGGCCGAGCCCAATATAGAGCTAATGAGTAAATGAACAGGAATTAATACTAGCGTAAAGTTCTTATTTATTGACAATTGTGAACAGTACTGATAAAAACGAATAAGAAGAGAGATATCTTCAGGGACTACGTTCGTGGATATCACGATCATACACTAGTAATCCTCCAAAAACATCTCTTTGTATCGTGGTCCACAATAGGATTTCGTTCAATTAGGTTATGCATGAGTGTTCCTTCAGAAGGAATTCGTCTTATAGCTGAGCGTATTAAAAGCCACTTAAGACACCACGTCTTGCAAATCCTAGTATATACACAGAAATCATTCCAAATTCTACAACAGAAATAAAAAACAAAACATTATTAGTTTCCTGCACAAATTATTTATAAAAAAAAGTGAAACTGCATAGGGGAGAGACCATATAGGAAAATGTCTTGCTGTCTTATCACTTACGAGATTTTGTCAATAAATTGTTTTAAATTGAATTTGAACACTGAATTCACAATTAATAATAAAAAACAAACATTCTAAAGATATGATTATATTTTAGTAATTGCGTCCTCTCCGCTCGTTGGTCAATATGTATGATAAATAGATTTTATGTAGACCCCTTATGCAAGAATTGCGAGACATTACTGATTTTTCGCGACGAGCCTAAATGCATACATTCACAAGACGCAAGAAAGGACTCAAGTGTAAACTGAGCTGATATTTAAACATTTTAAATGTGTTCAAAGGGATAAGCAAGGAGATTATGTATTTACCTTGATGTTTAGCATATTGATTTTGGGAAAGAAGGAGTGGAAATGTATATAGTGCTGAAAAGAATTTACTTATGAACCAAGCCAGTAATAGGATATACAAGAATCAATCTTAGGGGTATTAA
>SAYR01052239.1:5000-13419 GCA_004382745.1 Argopecten irradians irradians | reverse complement strand
AACCCATTAACCTCCACTCATCCTGTACACAGTATCTTACACACAAACCATTACCTCCAACTCCTGTACACCAGTATCATACACACAAAATCATTACCTGCAACATCCTGTACACAACATCTAGACACAAACCATTACCTCCAACATCCTGTACACAACATCTACACACAAAATCATTACCTCCAACATCCGGTAACACATCTTTAACACAAAACATTACTCCACATCCTGTACACAAACATGCTTAGACACAAAACCATTACCTCCAACCATCCTGTACACACATCTTACACACAAACCTTACCTCCAACATCTGTAAACAGTATATTAACACAGCAAACCATTACCTCCCAACATCTGTTACACAACATCTTTACACACAAAACCATTACCTCCAACATCCTGTCACAGTATCTTAACACACAAAACCATTAACCTCCACATCCTGTACACAACATCTTACACCACAAAACCATTACTCCAACATCCTGTCACAGTATCTTACACACAAAAACATTACCTCCTACATCCTGTAACACAAGTATCATACACAGCAAAATTCATTAACCTCCACTCTGTTCACAACATCTACACACAAAACATTACCATCCAACATACCGTAAACAGTTATATTACACACAAACCATTACCTCCAACATCCTGTACACAACATCTTACACCAAAACCATTACCTGCCAACATCTGTACACAGTACTTACCACACAAAACCATTACCTCCAACATCCTGTACATCACATCTTACACACAAAACCATACTCCAACACTGTACACACATCTTGACACCAAACCATTACCCTCCAACATCCGGTACACACATCTTAGACACAAACATTACCTCCAACATCCTGTACACAACATCTTAGACACAAACATTACCTCCAACATCTGTACACAAACATCTTACACACAAAAACCATTACTCCCAACATCCTGTACAGTATATATTACAGCACAAAAACATTACCTCCAACATCTGTACACAACATCTTACACACAAACCCATTACCTCCACATCTGTACACAGGTATCTACACACAAAACCATTACCTCCAACATCCTGTACACAACATCTTACACACAAACCATTACCTCCAACATCCTGTAGCACAGATCTTACACACAAAACCATTACCTCCAACATCCTGTACATAACATCTACACACAACCATAACCTCCAACATCCTGTACACAGTATCTTCAACAAAACCATTACCTCCAACATCCTGTACACAGTTATCATAAAACACACAAAATCATTACTCCCTCCTGTACACAACATCTTAGACACAAAACATTACTCCAACATCCTGTACACAACATCTACACAACAAAATCAATTACCTCCAACATCCGGTAGCACAACATCTAGACACAAAATCATTACCTCCAACATCCGGTACACAGTATCTTACAACAAAACCATTACCTCCAACATCCTGTACACAGTATCTAGACACAACACCATTACCTCCAACATCCTGCTACATAACATGCTTTACACACAAAACAATTACCTCCAGCATCTTTACACAACATTTTAAAGACAAAACCATTACCCTCCAACATCCTGGTACACAGTATCTTACACACAAAACCATTACCTTCCAACATCTTGTACACAACATCCTTTAGACACAAAGCCATTACCTCCACATTTGTACCACAACAATCTTACACACAAACCTACCTCCAACAATCCTGTAAAACAGTATATTACACACAAAACCATTACTCCAACATCCTGTAACACAACATCTTAACACACAAAACCATTACCTCCAACATCCTGTCCAGTATCTTACCACACAAAAAACCATTACCTCCAACATCCTTTGTACACAACATCTACACACAAAACCATTACCTCCAACTACTTTACAGCAGTATCGATCACACAAAATCATTACCTCCACATCCTGTACAACAACATCTTTAGACACAAAACCATTACCTCCCAACATCCTGTACACAACATCTTACACACAAAATCATTACCTTCCAACATTCCGGTACACAACATCTTAGAAACACAAAACCATTACCTCCAACATCCTGTACACAACATCTTAGACACAAAACATTACCTCCAACATCCCTGTACACAACATCCTAGACACAAAAACATTACTCCACATCCTGTAACAGCAACACTTAGACACAAACCTTTACCCTCCAACATCTGTAAAACAGTATCTTACACACAAAAACCATTTACCTCCAAGCATCCTTATACAAACATTTACAGGAAAATCATTACCTCAACATCCATTACACAGGTATCTACACACAAACCATTCCTCCACATCCCTGTACACAACATCTTACACACAAAACATTAACCTCCAACATCCTGTACACAGTAATCTGAGACACAAAACGCATTACTCTCCAACATACCTGTACACAGTATCTTAGACACAAACCATTACCTCCAACATCCTGTACACAACATCTAAGACACAAAACCATTACTCCAAGCACCTTTACTCAACATTTTACAGACAAATCATTACCTCCAACATCTGTACACGTATTCATACACAAAAAACCATTACCTCCAACATCCTGTACACAGTATCTTACAACACAAAACCATTACTCCAACATCCTGTACACAACATCTTACACACAAAACCATTACCTCCAAATCCTATACACAGTATATACACACAAAAATCATTAACCTCCAACATCTTGTACACAACATCTTACACACAGACCCCCCCAATTACCTCCAACATTCTGTACAGTATCTTAGACCACAAAAACTTACTCCAACATCCTGTAACACAACATCTTAAGACACAAACCATTACCCCCAACATCCGTACACAACATCTTACACCACAAACCATTACTCCAACATCCTGTACACAACATCTTAGACGCCTCTTGCCATCCAGTTTTTCTTGTTTTTCTGGACCTTGAAGTCAACTTAAATCGGTGAAGTTTGTTGTTCCAAACAGCAAATCAATCTAAAAATTAAAGAAATAAGAAGACCCAGAGGCCTGATCGCTGCACCGGGTTTTTTTTTTTTAGTAAAATATCAAAAGATCTTAGTTTCAGAGAGAAGAAGTCATTTATATGGAAATAGCCAAATTTTAACTGACCCCTTTTAGCCCCACACCTCAGGCCCCAGGGGGTCAGTCTGACATTTGTACATTTTCAGTCAGTTTGAAACCCCATAAGGATGCTACCAGTCCAAATTTGTTAATTTTGACCAGCGGTTTATGGAGAAGAAGTCGATTGTTGATGGACCTCCGACACCAACGGTATTGGATAAGCTCACCTTGGTCCTGCGGACGGGTTTTGAGTTCATAAAAGCATTCAAAAGATAGGATATCAATATAAATCTTTCAATGATTGTCTTTGAATAAATAATTACTGAAATTAAGTCAAAAACATAGGAGCAATGGTAAAAACAGTGTTGACAGTTACACATTACAATATGTTGTATATATGTATGTATTGTAACATGTTCCGCATTGTATTTAACAGTGGTTAGAAACAACCAGTTTGTAGCATTTCCTTTCACAGAATATTAAACAGAGGTTCCATGGGCCTTAATGTCACCTAGAATTCTGAATTTACAGAATTATGAAACAAAGAAACATATAAATAATATTATACATGTATATTGGCCCATCAGGCCCTTAGTTAGGTCGTGATTTTATAAATCTGACTTGTGTGTAATCTATGAAGATTATTTGGTTCCCATCATAATTGGTGAATCAGAAGATTTTGAAAGGAGGTGTTTGCATGGCCGCCCACCGATATTTGTTATTTAGTTTAAATCAAAAGAACAACACTGAATACACATAAAACAGTATTTTTTCATAACAGATGATTTTGCGAGCATTTAGCGCCTCTTTTTGACTTTCGTGACACCTATTTAGTCATGCCCCTTTAATTAATAATATCTCCAAATTTACAGGGGATATACAGTAGCTGTATCATTAGTTGAATAGCTTTTTAGATAACCTTATTTTAACGATATATAACAATAAACTATATATTAAATCATTTTTTGGCAAATCACAATTTTGCTCAAATTTTAACCACTAAAATACGTTTCGGCAATCAGAATTTTTTAAACAAGTGTCAAATAAATGGTTGACAAACCTTCGAGTACCCTAAATTTTCTCATCAAAATTAGTTTATAGTATTATATCTTTTCTCCCTTTAAAATTGCTATGTAATGAAATCACTGGTTATGCCAAGTAATTTGAATCTCCTTATTCCCCTAACCCCATGAAAATTTTAACCAAAATATCGAAGTACTGAGAGTACTGTAACGTATCATTTCTAAAATATTTGGGCAATCTTATCATCAAATCAAGCAAAAATATAGACCTTTCCACGCTGTTTAATGTGATATCACAATACTGTCATTGATATAAGTGGTCAAAGGGTCTGATTATTTCAAAATATTTCAACGTGGATGTGAAAATATTAATGTCCACGAGGAAGAAAATAAACGCTTGTTTAGGAATTGTTGTGAACCATTACAATTCAGAGGGGAAATGATAATTCAAAATAGTTTCTTTTGTGTGTAAAATGTTGTGTACAGGATGTTGGAGGTAATGGTTTTGTGTGTAATATACTTTTTACAGGATGTTGGAGGTAATGGTTTTGTGTGTAAGATGTTGTGTACAAGATGTTGGAGGTAATGGCTTTGTGTCTAAGATGTTGTGTACAGGATGTTGGAGGTAATGGTTTTGTGTGTAAGATACTGTGTACAGGATGTTGGAGGTAATGGTTTTGTCTTTAAAATGTTGTGTAAAGGATGCTGGAGGTAATGGTTTTGTGTGTAAGATGTTGTGTACAGGATGTTGGAGGTAATGGTGTTGTGTCTAAGATACTGTGTACAGGATGTTGGAGGTAATGGTTTTTTGTGTAAGATACTGTGTACCGGATGTTGGAGGTAATGATTTTGTCTGTAAAATGTTGTATACAGGATGCTGTAGGTAATGGTTTTGTGTGTAAGATACTGTTTACGTTGTACACAGGCGAAATCTCTGTATCACAGAAACTGCTTTCCGATCTTACACACAAAGCCATTACCTCCAAACATCCTGATACACCAGTATCTTTAAGACACAAAACCGCGTAATGGTGTGTTGGTTATTACCAATTGTCCTCATAAACAGTATACTCTGGTATGCATAACATCGTACACACAAATACCGATTACCTCCAACATCTTTGTACACAGTTTAATCATGCTTACACACCCAAACCGATGTTGCGAAGAGCCCGTCCAAAACCTGGGTACACCCGAGGTACTTCATACACACAAGGATTTAAAAATCTTTTATTTTATCAACTCCCAACATCCTAAGAATACTTAATCTTTTGTATTCTTACACACAAAACCAATATTTAGCCGGTTTCCTAACATCTTGTACACAAGCATCTTTTAGGACACAAGAAAAACGGTTTTTATTTTTAAGGGTAATGGTGTGTTTTTTTTTTTTGCTGTTTTTCCTTTTTAAGATACTGTGTTTGGTGGCTCGGTTAGTTTACCCTCACCTCGAGACATTCCTTTGGGACCACTAATGCATTGTCTTGTTGTTATTGTACAGTACACACGAAATCAATGTAACCTCTTTTGCGTAAGACATCCGGCTACACAACATGCTTAGACAAACAAAACCTAATTGCCTCTCAACATCCTGTACACGAACAATCTTCAGACACCAGAGTTAAAACCTTTACCTCCGAGCATGGTTTTCTTTTTCTGCGTGGTACAAGGCGGAGACATCTATTGGAGATGTCACTAAATTATCCACAGAATCTTGTACCTCCAACATCGCATGGTGATACACAAAACGATACGATACTGTTTGCTACTACCGACAAAAACCGATGGTGTTTTACCTGGTGATCCAAGGAATTCTAATGTATAACATTAGGTATTATATTTACACATCCAAAACCAGATTAAAGGTTATTACTTTTTTAACTGACTTCTTATGTCATCGCTCTTTGTCGAGCTACAAGCCATATTGTATAAAATAGCTCTGATAAATATCACAGATGTAACTGCTCGCGAGACATCCAAGTATAACAGTATGCGTATATTTGCGATACGAATCCAATTACCTCCAACATTCCGATAGCGACGAAGCAATAAACACCAAGAAAACCGCATAACACAAAAACAAAACCCAGGAGTGAGGTAAATGAGTGTGGTTTTTATAAGGTTATAAGGCTGTAAGAAAGAAATAAATAAAAGAGAAGGACCGCCCCCCGCCAGAAGAGGAGAGAGAAAACCGAAAACAGAAACCAGTTGTATCTTCCTTTATTTACCTAGTTTATTTTTTTAACGTGAGGGAAGAGGGGGGGGGGGGGGGCGGGAGGGCGCATAAAGAGAGACCAATCGAATTACGCATAGAGAGTTTTTAACGAAGTAGAGATTACTGTTTTTAGCAGTGATGTTTGCGAGTCTCGCGGAAACCGGTATCGCGATATCGGTAAATCGCTAGAGCATCTGGTAGACAACAAAACCAATACCCTCCGAAGCCATCCTGTTACTCGAAAAGCATTTCTACAGACTAAAAATCAATTACCTTGTCTTAAAGTGACAGATGGGTAATCGGGGGTCGCCGGCTCCAACATCCGTGACACATATGGGTAATATGCTGTTTTTTTTGGTGCCTCTCTTTAACTACCATTACTCTTAACGAACTGCCACCACGGCTCTCTAGACGGGGCTTGCGTGTATCGCCATCACCTGGTTTGAATGCCAACGCCTTAATGCTTCTGACCTATATTATACGTCTCACTACTGTTTCCCTTTTCTCTGACACCCTGCGACCTTCCCATATATTAATTTGATATTTACCTACTGGACACCACTTTAAATCCCCTAATTGGCCCCACTTATCTCTCCAGGGTAGTGCTCTCTAGGTGCTTCCTCAACAGTCAAGAAGTAAATTTATCGAATTCTGAGTTAAACCCAAGAGGTGTAATCTGGTCACAACTAATCGTTTACCCACACTCTTCCCATCGCCATCAGACACTATGTAGTACATCCAGTCATGTAACCCTAATTAGGCTAATTATCAAGATTTTAGCCTCTACTTTTTTTCCCCTTATTTGCCGTCCCCACCCTTCCCTCCCCTGGCTGGCGCTGCCAATGTCCTAAACATTTTCTATCTCTCATACCAATATTCCTCATTTCTAAACAAGCCTCTTACACCCTCCCCCAAGGACTCGTTCCCCTCATAAACTTTTCGTTGTTACAATCCCACTTGCCCACCTTCTGTTAAAGAACTTTGATTGGTATACAAGTAGCGCAAATTTATAGAATATTTGACCTCTGAAGATTTGGTCTTACACCAATTTCTGTCCCCTAATTCCCTGCCTGGCTCCCCAAGAGATTAGGCTAGTCCGCGCGTTTAACAGGCATAAATATTACCTGTAGTTGTTCCCTTCCCTCTCAGATGGTAGCGGTGTCTGGCCGAATGGTAGGCACGGAAATTTGCCCAAACTGCGAGGACTAAGTTAGCGAAGATTGGTATGGATATATACCTCGGATTACTCCTATGTGAGGCGCCGCCCTCGCCTGCCCCCAGGGGTCAGAGCCAAAATTATACAATCTGGTTCCTCTTCGCGCACCAAAGGATGTTTTCTGCCAAATTTGGTGGACGGTAAATCCATGCAGAACTGCTTAGGGACAAAGTAGAGGTTTATAGGATTGACCTGGCGTGATTACGCCCTATTGGGGCCCCGCCCACTCCTGCCCGGCTAGGTGGTCAGAGGTTATCTTTCAATATGATTTATACAAGTTTGGTCTGTTCGCCTTCGCCACAAGGATCGGGTTGTGGTAGCCAATTTGTAACCAATCCAGGAGAAACTCTTAGGGAACAAGTAGCGAGGGGTTTTAATGTTTAAATATTGAGGTGAGGAGGATTTACCGGGACTGAGTTGTTTTATCTCGTCACGGTATTTTGAGTACTCCTCGTGGGTCCTCCTTCCATTTACATGCCCGGTGTTAGATGTCGTTGTGTCTAGAGAGTCCAATGTAAATTATATTAGAACAATTCCCGGATGATTCCTCGTCGCTCCAAGGATGTCTGCCAAATTGGTTTACAATCAGAAGGATCTGTATCATGGGGAAACTCTTAGGACAAGTGAGCGATTTCAAGGATTACCTCTATTACCCCTATTGGGCCCGCCCCTCCTGCCCCCTGGGGGTCAAGCCCAAAATTTATTACAAGTCTGTTCCCCTTCCCCAAGGATGTTCTGGGCCAAATTTGGTTTTTACGAAGATCCATGCAGAACTTCTTAGACAAGTAGCGATTGATTTAGGATTTGGGTATAACTTTGCTATTTTTGTGACCTCCCCCTATTGCCTGGCCCGCTCTCCCTCCCCTCCAGGGTGTCAAGAGGA
>SAYR01052239.1:0-2500 GCA_004382745.1 Argopecten irradians irradians | reverse complement strand
AAAGGGCTGGGGTGGTTTCGGTAAATGGTTTTTGTGTCGCGTTCGTAAGATGTTGTCTGTTGTACAGGGATGTTCGGAGAGTTAATGTATTTTGTGTGTCTAAGAAGATACTGTTTTGTTACAGGATGTTGCGACACGCGTAAGGGTAATGGTGTTGTCGTGTGTGTCCCTCTTAAGATACTGTGCTACAGGATGTTTGGAAAGGGGTTAATGGTTTTTTTTTTTTCGTTGTTTTAAGATACTGTTTTGTACGGATGATTGTTGGTTTGTTTGGAGGGTAAATGATTTTGTTATTGTTTTTTGTTGTGTCCGGTCTTCTACCCCCAAGATTCTATGTTACCAGTGATGTTTTGGACGGAGGGTGGATGGTCTTGTGTTGGTTAGATGTTTCGTGTACAAAGAGTTGGGAGGTAATAATGATTTTTTGTATGATATGTGATACTGATTGGTGGGTTACCAGGATGTTTGGAGGGTAATGTTTTGTTGTGTAACATGTTTTTGTTTTGTGGTTGGTACAGGATGGTTTAGAGGGAGGTTTTAATGGTTTTGTGGTCTTAAGATACTGTTGTTAACAAGGATGCTTGGAAGGGGTAATGGTTTTGTCTGTGTAAGATACTGTTTACCAGGATGTTGGAGGTAATTGTTTTTTTGTGGTCTTCTGTCTAAGATACTATTGTACAGGATGTTGGAGGTAGGTATTGGTCTTGTGTGTGTGTTAAGAGAGATGTTTTGTAGAGAGATGTTTGTGTGTTCCTTTTACAGAATTGGGAAGGGTATGTTTGTGTCCCCTAAGAAGATTACTGTGTACAGGATTGTTGGAAGGTTTAATGGGGTTATTTTTGGTCTTCCTTAAGATTGTGTTGTACAGGATGTGGAGGTTAAATTAATGGTTTTTGTTGTTTTTTGGTGTGGTAGATACTGGTTTTGTTACAGGATGTTGGAAGAGGGGTAATGGTTTTTTAGCTCACCTGGCCCCGAAAAGGCCGGGGTGAGCTTATGTCATTGGGGCGCGTGGGCGTCCGTCGTCCGTCCGTCGTTTCCGTTCCGTCCGTCCGTCGCTTCCTCCGTCCGTCGGGTCCGTCCGTTCAACATTTCCTTTAAATCGCCCTACTTAGGAGTCCTAGAGTTCTGCACATGGAATTTTTGTAACAAATTTTGGCCAGGAAAAAATATCCTTGGGGGGAAGGGGGGGGGGGCGCGAACAGACTTGTTCAAAATATTTGGCCTTCTCTCTGACCCCCAGAGGGGGCACAGTGAGGTGGCGGTGGGCCCCAATAGGGGTTAATATTAATAATATTAGTATAATAGAGGGTAAATCCTTATAACATCCGCTACTTGTTCCTTAGAGTTCCTGCATGGATTTTTAATTTTGTAACCCCATAATTTGGCCCAAGACAGAAACATTCCTTGTGGGGAAAGGGGGAGGAAACAGAACTTGTTTTATTATTATAAATTTTGGCTCTCGACCCCCTGGGGGGGCAGGAGCAGGAGCGGGGCCCCAATAGGGGTTAATAGAATGGTAATCCTATAAATCGCTATTTTGTCCTAGAGTTCTGCCATTGCGATTTTGTAACCAATATTTTGCGGGGCTCAGAAGAGAAACATCCCTTGGGGGATAAAAAAGGGGAAACAGAACTTGTATAAATATAAATCTTTGGCCTCTGACCCCAGGAGTGCGAGGATGAGATCGAAATTTCAAAGAAGATGGGCGCCGCGGGGGACGTTATTTTGACCGACAAAGTATTTTTGCTCAAATAAGTGCTTTTTGTGAGCGTTATAGTGAGAGCGCTAATTTGGGGTGTGTAACAACGGTGAAATCCTATAATCGGACTTTACTTGGGTTGATATATCATCATTAGAGCAGTATACTCACAAAAGCACTGGGATTTGTCAAAACCTTATTAATAAATTAGGTTGGCGCCAAACAACTAATGAACTATCATCCCTTAAGGGGAAAGGGGGAACCAGAAACTTGTATTATTAAATTTTTTGGCCCTGACCCCCTGGGGGGCAGGAGGCGGCGGGGGCCCCCGGATAGGGGTTCCTAATTAGAGGGTGTGTAAATCCTATTATAAATCGCTACTGTGCCCTAGAGTTCTTGCATGGGATTGTAACCAAATTGGCCAAGAAAACATCCTGGGCGGAAAGGGGGAACAAGAACTAGTTTATTAAGAATTTTTGGCCCTCTGGACCCCCAGGGGGCAGGGAGGGGCCGGTGGCCCCAATAGGGGTATATAATTGTAATAAGGTTTATATAATAGAGGCGGGGGGTAATCCATAAATCGCTACTGTCCTAGGAGTTCTGCCGATTGGATTGTAACCAAATTTTGGGCCAGAAGAAGAGGAAGATCAGGAAAGAGAGCCCAGAAAAATCCTGGCTGGGCGGAGGAAAAGGGGAACAGAACTGTGTATGAAATTTTGGCCCCCCCTCCCCTTGACCCCCCAGGTGGTGGCAGGGATGGGGCGCGGGCCCAATAGTGGGTATTTAAAAAAAGTTAAT
>SAYR01052160.1:1850634-1870663 GCA_004382745.1 Argopecten irradians irradians | reverse complement strand
GGTGATTATTTTACGTAGAGAGAACCACAGGTTAGTCTGAATACAGATCCTGATGATATTTTACGTAAGAGAGAACCCACAGTCTGATTCACAGATCTTGATGATTATATTTACTGTAAGAGAGAACCATGAGGTAGGGTCTGATCACAGATCCTGATGATTATTTACTGTAGAGAGAACCACAGGTTAGTCTATCACAGATCCTGATGATAATTTTACTGTAGAGAGAACCCCACAGGTTAGGTCTGATTCACAGCATCCTGATGATTTATTTTACTGTAGAGAGAACCACAGGTTAGGTACTGATCACAGATTCCTCATGATTATTTTACTGAGAGAGAACCACAGGTTAGGTCTGATCACGACCTGATGGTAATTTTACTGTAGAAGAAACCACAGTTAGGTCTGAATCACCAGATCCTGATGATTATTTTACTGTAGGAAGAGAACCACAGGTTAGGTTCTATCACATATTCCTGGTGATTATTTTTACTGCTGAGAAGAACCACAGGTTTAGGTTCTGATCCACAGATCCTGATGCATATTTTAACTGTAGGGAGAACCATGGTTAGAATTCATGATCACAGAATCGCTGGAATGAATTATTTATTAACTGTAAGAGAACCACAGGTAGGTCGATATCACGATCCTGATGAATTATTTGTTACTTGTAGAGATAGACACTACAGGTTAAGCGTCTGTATCACGATTCCTGATGATTATTTTTACTGTAAGAGAGAACACAGGTTGGTCTGATCACAGATCCTGATGATTATTTACTGTAGAGAGAACCACAGGTGGCTGATCACAGATCCTGATGATTATTTTACTGTAGAGAAGAACCACAGAGATTAGGTCTGATAAGCACAGTCCTCGAATGATCTAATTACGTAAGACAACGAGACAGTTAGGTCGAGTCACAGATCCTGATGATAATATTTTACTGTAGAGAGAACCACAAGGTTAGGTCTGATCACAGATCCTCGATAGCTTATTTTACTGTAGAGAGAACCACAGAGGAGGTCTGATCACAGATCCTGATGTAATTTTACTGTCTAGAGAGACCACAGGTTAGGTCTGATCACAGATCCTGATGAATAATATTTACTGTAAAGAGAGAACCATAGGTTAGGTCTGATCACAGATCCTGATCGAATTATTTTACTGAGAGAGAAACCACAGGTTAGGTCTGATCACAGCATCCTGATGATTATTATTACTGTAGAGAGAACCCACAGGTTGGTCTGATCACAGAATCCTGATTATTTTACTGTAGAAGAGAACCAAGTTAAGGTCTGATCACAGATCCTGAATGATTATTTTACTGTAGAGAAAACCATAGGTTAGGTCTGATCACAGATCCTAATATCTGATGATTATTTTACTGTAGAGAGAACCACAGGTTAGGTCTGATCACAGATCCTGATGTTAATTACTGTAGAGGAGAACACACAGGTTAGGTCTGATCACAGTATCCTGATTGATTATTTTACTGTAAAAGAACCATAGGTAAATAGGTCTGATCACAGATCCTGATGATTATTTTACTGTAGAGAGAACCATAGGTTAGGTCTGATCACAGATCCTGCTATATATTTGACTGTAAGAGAGAACCACAGGTATAGAGTCTGAATCACAGATCCTGATGATATTTTACTGTAGAGAGAACCAAAAGGTTAGGTCTGATCACAGCATCCTGATGATTATAATTACTGTAGAGAGAACCAACAGGTTGGTCTTGATTCACAGATCTGATGATATTTTACTGGTAGAGAGAACCACAATAGGTCTGATCACAGATCCTGATGATTATTTTAAACTGTAGAGAGAACCACAGGTTAGGTCTGATCACAGATCCTGATGATTATTTTACTGTAGAGAGAACCACAGGTTAGGTTACTGATCAAGATCCTGATGATTATTTTACTGTAGAGAGAACCACAGTTAGGACTGAGCACAGATCCTGATGAATTATTTTTACTGTAGAGAGAACCACAGTAGGTCTGATCACAGATCCTGATGATATTTTACTGTAGAGAGAACCCATCAGGTTAGGTCTGATCAAGATCCTGATGATCTTTTACTGTAGAGAAGAAACCACAGGTTTGTCTTGATCACAGATCCTTGATGATAATTTTACTGTAGAGAGAACCACAGGTTAGTCTGGATACAGATCCTGATGATCATTTGACTGTAGAGAGAACCATAGGTTAGGTCTGATCACAGATCCTGATGATTATTTTACTGTAAGAGAAACCATAGGTTAGGGTCTGAAATCACAGATACGACTATAAATTTACTGTAGATAGAACCACAGGTTAGGTCTGATCAAACAGATCCTGATGATAATGTTTATACTGTAGAGAGAACCACAGGTTAGGTCTGATCACAGATCCTGATGATAATTTTACTGTAGAGAGAACCACAGGTTAGGTCTGAATCACAAGATCCTGATGATTATTTTAACTGTAGAGAGAACCACTAGGTCTGAGCACAGATCCTTTGATATTATTTTACTGATAGAGAGAACACGGTTAGGTCTGATCACAATCCGATGATTATTTTACTGTAGAGAGAACCACAGGTTAGGTCTGATCACAGATTCCTGATGATTACTTTACTGTAGAGAGAAGCACAGGTTAGGTCTGATCCACAGATCCTGATGATAATTTTACTGTTAGATAGAACCATAGGTTACGGTCTGATCACAGATCCTGATATTATTTTACTGTAGAGAGAACCAACAGGTTAGGTCATGATCACCAGAATCCTATGATGTATTTTTACTGTAGAGAGAACCACAGGTTAGCGTCTGATCACAGATTCCTGATGATATTATTTACTGTAGAGAAGAACCACAGGTTTTAGGTCTGATCACAGATCCTATGATTATTTTACACGTAGAGAGAACCACAGGTTGGTTCTGATCAAACAGATCCTGATGGATTATTTTACTGAAGAGAGAACCACAAGGTTAGGTCTGATCACAGATCCTGCCATGATTTATCTTTACTGTAGAGAGTAACCTACAGGTCTGATCACAGATCCTGCATGATATATTTTAACTGTAGAGAGAACCATAGGTTAGGTCTGATCACAGACCTGATATGATATATTTTACTTGTAGAGAGAACCCAGGTTAGGTTCTGATCCACAGATCCTGAATGATTATTTTACTGTAGAGAGAACAACAGGTTAGTCTGAATCACAGATCATGTGATTATTTTACCTGTAGAGAAGAACCACAGGATTAGGTCTGATCATCAGATCCTGATGATAATTTTACTGTAGAGAAGAACCACAGTTAGGTCTGATCACAGATACCTGATGAATATTATACTGTAGAGAGAACCCAACAGTTAGGTCTGATACACAGATCCTGATGATTATTTTACTGTAGAGGAGAACCACAGGTTAGGTCTGATCACAGATTCCTGATGATTATTTACTGTAGAGAGAAACCATTAGGTTAGTCTGATTCACAGAATCCTGATATATATTTTACTGTAGAAGAGAACCACAGGTTAGGTCCGATACAGATCCTGATGATTATTTTACTGGTAAGAGAAGAACCACAGGTTAGGTCTGATCACAGAATCCTGATGATTATTTTACTGTAGAGAGAACCACAGGTTAGGTCTGATCACCATATCCTGATGATTATTTTACTGTAGAGAGAACCACAGGTTAGTCTGATCACAGATCCTGATGATTATTTTATGAAGAGAGAACACAGGTTATGTCTGATCACAGATCCTCTGATGATTATTATAATAACTGAGAGAGAACCACAGGTTAGGTCTGATCACCAGATCCTGAATGATATTTTACTGTAGAGAGAACGGACAGGTTAGTCTGATCACAGATCCTTGATGATTATATACTGTAGAGAGAACCACAGGTCAGATCACAGATCCTGATGATTATTTTACTGTAGAGAGAACACAGTTAGGTCTGATCACAGATCCTGATGATTATTTTACTGTAGAGAGAACCACAGGTTAGGTACTGCATCAAGATTTCCTGATGATTATTTACTGTAGAGAGAACCACAGGTTAGGTCTGATCAGCAGATCCTGATGATTATTTTACAATGTAGAAGAGAACCACAGTTAGGTCTGATCACAGATCACTGGTGATTTATTACTGTTCGAGAGAAACCACAGGCTCAGGTCTGATTCACAGATCTGTGATTTATTATATCTCGTAGACGAGAACCATAGGGTTAGTCTGATCCACATTCCTGATGATTATTTTACTGTGAGAGAACCACCAGTTAGGTCTGATCACATATCCTGAATGATATATTTTTCCTAGTAGAGAGAACCACAGGTTAGGTCTGATCATATCCTGTTGATAATTTTACTGATAAAGAGAAGAACCAGTTAGGTCTGATCACAGATCTTGATGAGTTATTTTACTAGTTAGAGAGAACCAACAGTTAGGTCTGATACAATCCTGAGTGATTATTTTACTGTAAGAGAACCACCAGGTTAAGGTCAAGATCACAGAAAGATCCTGATGATATATTTTACTGTTAGAGAGAACCACAGGTTAAGGTCTATCACCAGATCCTGAAGTGATTATTTTAAGTAGAGCAGAAACCACGAGGTCTGAATCACAGATCCTGACTGATAATTTTACTGGTAAGAGAGAACCAGCAGTCTGATCACAGATCCTGATGTATTATTTTAACTGTATAAGAGAGAACAACAGTAGGTCTGATACACAGATCCTGATGATTATTTTACTGCTAGAGAGAACCACAGCGTTGCGTCTGATCAAGATCCTGATGATTATTTAATTACAATGTAGAGAGAACCACAGGTTAGGTCTGACACAGATCCATGATGATTATTAATTGTAGAAGAGAACCACAGAGGTCTGACTCAAGATCCTATGATATTATTTTACTGGGTAGAGAGAACCACAGGAGTCCTGATGACATATCCTGGTGATATTTTACTGTAGAGAGAACCACAGGTTAGGTCTGATTCACAGATCCTGAGATTTTTTACTGTAGAGAAAGAACCACAGGTTAGGTCTGATCACAGATCCTGATTGATTATTCTTAACTGTAAGAGAAACCACGGTAGGTCTGATCACAGATCCCTGATGTTATTTTACTGTAGAGCAGAAACCACAGGTTAGGTCTGATCACATGACCTGATGATTATTTTCTGTAGAGAAACCCACAGGAGATCTGATGACACAAATCCTGGTGATATTTACTGTAAGAGAGAACCACAGGCTAGGTTCTGATCAACAGATCCTGATGATTATTTTCCTGACGACGAGAACCCACAGGTTTAGGTCTGATCACAGATACTGGTGAATTCAACCATTTATACTGTAGAGAGAACCACGGTAGGTCTATAACAGATTCCTGATGGTTATATTTTCTGTAGAGAGAAACACGGTTTTAGGTATGACACAGATCCTGATGCATAATATTACTGTAGAGACGAACCACAGGTTAGGTCTGATCACATATCCTGGTGATTTATTTTACTGTAGAGAGAACCACAGGTTAGGTCTGATCACAGATCCTGATGCTTTATTTTACTGTAGAGAAGAAACCACAGGTTTAGGTCTGATCACATATCCTGATGAATTATTTTAACTGTAGAGAGAACCACAGGTTAGGTTGATCACATATCCTGATGGATTATTTTACTGTAGAGAGAACCACAGCGTCTAGCGTCTGATCAACATATCCTGATGATTATTTACTGTAGAGAGAACCACAGGTTAGGTCCGATCACAGATCCTGGTGATTATTTTACTGTAGAGCATGAACACACAGGTTACGGTTGATCCTACAGATCCTGAGTGGAATTAATTTTACTGTAAGAGAACCACAGGTTAGGTCTGATCACAGATCAACTGATGATTATTTACTGTAAAAGAAGGGAGGAACCACAGGTTAGGTCTGATCACAGATCCTGGATTATTTTACTGTAGAGAGAACCACAGGTTAGGTTCTGATCACAGATCCTGGTGATAATTTTACCTGTAGAGAGAACCACAGTTAGGTCTGACTCACAGATCCTGATGATTATTTTACTGTACCGGAGAACCACAGGTTAGGTCTGATCACAGATCCTGGATGATTATTTTACGTCAGAGAGAACCACAGGTTAAGGTCTGATCCACAGATCCTGATGATTATTTTACTCGTAGAGAGAAACCACGAGTAGGTCTGATCAACAGATCCCTGAAGATTATTTTTACCGATAGGAGAACCAACAAGGTCTGCTCTGATCACCAGATCCTGACGATTATATAAATTTTACCGTAGAGAGAACCACAGTTAGGTCTGATCACAGATCCTGATGATTATTTTAACTGTAGAGAGAACCACAGGTTAGGATCTGATCACAGATCCTGGTGATTATTTTACTGAAGAGACCAGATATCGATACACATCCTAGAATATCGTACCAAGACACACGTCTAGGTCATGATACAGATCCTGTGATTAATTTTACTGTAGAGAGACCAAACAGAGTCTAGGTCTGATCACAGATCCTGATGATTATTTACCTGTAGAGAGAACCACAGAGTTAGGTCTGATCACAGATCCTGATGATTATTTTAACTTGTAGAGAAGCAACCACAGGTAGGTCTGATCACAGATCCGATGATTATTAACTGTAGAGAAGAACGCACAGTCTGATCAACAGATCCTGATGATTATTTTTAACTTGTAGAGAGAACCACAGGTTAGGTTCTGATTCACAGATCCTGATGATTAATTATTACTGTTAGAGAGAACCATAGGTTACCCGTTCTGATCACACATCCTGATGTGATAATTTTATGTAAGAGAAGAAGGCACAGTTAGGTCTGAATCACAGATCCCTGATGATTATTTTACTGTAGAGAGAACCACAGGTATAGAGTCTGATCAAGCAGATCCTGATGATCAATTTTACTGTAAGAGAGAACCATAGGTTAAGGTTCTGATCACAACAAGATCCTGATGATCATTTTACTGTAGAGAGGACCACAGGTTTGGTCTGATGCAGCAATCCTGATGATTATTTTACTGTAAGAAGAGACACCACAGGTTAGGTCCTGATCAACAGATCCTGATGATCATTTTTTACGTAGCAGAGAACCATAAGGTTAGGTCTGATCACAGATCCTGATGATTATTTTACTGTAGAGAAGAAACCATAGGTTAGGTCTGATCACCAGATCCTGATGATCATTTTACTGTAGATAGGAACCACAGGTTAGGTCTAGATCACAAGATCCATGGATGATTATATTTACTGCTAGAGAGAACCACAGGTTAAGTCTGATCACAGATCAACTGAATGATAATGTTTACTGTAAAGAGCAGAACCACAGGTAAGGTAATGAATCACAAGATCCTGACTGAATCATTTAACTGTAGAGAGAACCACAGGTACTGAATCACAGATCCTTGATGATTTTTTACTGCTAGAGAGAACCACAGGTCCTGATCCAGATCCTGATTGATTATTTTAGCTGTAGAGAGAACCAACATGGTTAGGTCTGATCACAGATCCTGATGATTATTTAACTGTAGAGAGAAGCCACAGGTTAAGGTCTGATCCACAGAACCTGATGCATTATTTGTACTGTAGAGAGGAACCAATAGGTTTACGGTCTAGATCACAGATTCCGAATGATTATTTGTACATGTAGAAGAGAACCACAGGTTAGGCAGATCACAGATCCTGATGATTATTTTAACTGTAGAGAGGAACCACAGGATTAAGTCTTAATCACAGATCCTGAAATGATTATTTATACTGTAGAGAGAACCAACAGGTTAGGGTCTGCATCACATATCCTGGTGGATTATTTTACATTAGAGACGAACCCACAGTTTAGGTTCTGATCACAGATCCTGATGATTATTTTACGAAGAGAAGAGACCCACAGGTTAATGTCTGATCACAGATCCTGATGAATTATTTTACTGTAAGAGAGAACCACGGTTATTCTGCATCACAGACTCCTGATGATTATTTACTGTAGAAAGAGAACCACAAGGTCTGATCACAGACCTAATGAATTATTTTACTGTAGAAGAGAACCACAGGCGTTAGTGTCTGATACACAAAGATCCCTGATGATTATTTTACTGGTAGACGGAGACCACAGGTCAGATCACAGATCCTGATGATTATTTTCACATGTAGAAGAAACCACAGGTTAGTCCTGATTTCACAGATCCTGTAATGATTATTTACTGTAGAGAGAAACCACAAGGTTAGGATCTGATCACAGAGATCCTGGTGATTATTTTACTTTAGAGAGAAGAACCACAGGTTTAGGTCTGATCACAGATCCTGGTGATTATTTTACTGTAGAGAGAACCCACAGGTTAGGGTCTGATCCAACAGATCCCTTTTGATGATAATAATTTTACTGAAGAGAGAACCACAGGTAGTTCTGAGTCACAGATGCCTGTGATGATATTACGTAGAAGAAACCACAGGTTAAGGTCTTGAATCACAGATCCTGATGATTTATTTACTGTAGAGTAGAACCACAGGTTAGGTCTGACACAATCCTGATGATTATTTTACTGTACGAGAGAAGCCACAGGTTTAGGTCTGATCAAACATATCCTAGATGATTATTTTAGCTGTAGAGAGAACCACAGGTTATAAGGTCTGGATCAACATATCCTTGATGATATTTTACTGTAGAGAGAACACAGGTTTAGGTCTGATACAGATCCTGAGTGATTATTTTACTGTAGAGAAGAACCACAGGCCTTAGGTCTGATCACAAGATCCTGGTGAATTATTTTTACGTGTAGAGAGACCAACAGGTTTAGGTCTGATCACAGGTCCTGATGATTATTATTACTGTAGAGAGAAACCACAGGTTAGGTCTGATCACGAGATCCTGGTGATTTTTGTACTGTAGAAGAGAACCCACAGGTTAAGGATTCTGATCACAGTCCTGGTGATAATTTACTGTAGAGAGAACCAAAGGTGTTAGGTCTGATCACAGATCCGTGATGATTATTTTTACTGTAGAGAGAACCACAGGTTAGAGTCTGATACAGACTATTGTGTTTTTACTGGTAGAGAGAACCACAGGAGGTCATGGATCACAAGATCCTGATTGATTATTTTTACTGTTAGAGGGACCACCAGGTTAGGTCCGATCCACAAGATCCTGACTGATGTATTTTATTGTCAGAAGGAACCACAGGTCTGATCAACAGATCCCGAACGATTATTTTACTGAGAGAGAACCAACGTAGGTCTGAATCACAGATCCTGAATGATTATTTTACTGCTTAGAGAGAACCACAGGTAGGTCTGATCACAGATCCTGATCGATCAATTTTACTTGTAGAGAGAACCACGGTAGGTCTGATCACAGATCCTGATGATTAATATTAACTGTAGAGAGGAACCACAGAGGTCTGAATCAGCAGATCCTGATGAATTATTTACTGTAGAAGAGAACCACAGGTAGGTACTGTTAATCAGCAGATCCTGATGAATTATTTTACTGTAGAGAGCAAACCACAGGTAGGTTCTGATCACAGATCCTGATGATTAATTTTACTGAAGAGAGAACCACAATACAGGTTAGGGTCTGATTCAACAGATCCGTTTATAATCGGTAGGGAGAAAGTCTGTTCATTATCTATGTATTAACTGTAGAACTGCAGGTTAAGTCGGAACATCCTGAAGTATTATTAAGAGACACAGGTCTGATCACAGGATCCTGATCGATTATTTTACTGTAGAGAGAAACCACAGGTTAGGTCTGATCACAGATCCTGCATGAGTATTTTACATGTAGAGAGAACCACAAAGGTTTAGGTCGATCACAATCCTGGTGATATATTTACCGTAGAGAGAACCCCCAGTTCAGGTCTGATAACAAGATCCTGATGATATAATTTTACTGAATTGAGAGAACCACAGGTTAGGTCTGACACAGATCCCTGATGGAATATTATACTGATAGAGAAGAACCACAGTCTGATCACAATATCCTGGTGATTATTTTAACTAGTAGAAGAACCACATTAAGGTCTGATCCCAGATCCTGATGATTTATTAACTGTAGAGAAGAACCACAGGTTAGGATCTGAATCACATATCTGATGAATTATAATTTACTGTAGAAGAGAGAACCACTAGGCCAGATCAACAATCCTGATGATTATTTTACTGTAGAGAGAACCACAGGTTAGGTCTGATCACGATATCCTGATGATTATTTTACTGCAGAGAGACCCAGAAGTTAAGGTTTCTGATCACAGATCCTGGTGATAATTTTACGTTAGAAGAACCACAGGTTAGGTCCTGCATTCACAGATCCTGAGATTATTTTACTTGTAGGAGAACCACAAGGTAGGTCTGATCAACAGATCCTGAAATATTATTTAGCTGATGAGTAGAACCACAGGTTAGGTCTGACGGTGAAAGTGAGAACACAGGTTAGTCTATCAATGACCTATCCTGATATTTTTTACTGTAGAAGAGAACCACAGGTTAGGTCAGATCACAAGATCCTTATGATATTTTACTTCATGAGAAGACCACAGGTTAGGTCTGATCACAGATCCTGATGATTATTTTGCATGAGATGAGAACTCAGCAGGTTAGGTCTGATCACAGGATCCTGGTGATATTTTACTGCTACGAGAGAACCCACAGGTTAGGTCTGGATCACAGATCCTGATGAAATTATTTTTACTGTAGAGAGAACCAACAGTAGGTCTGAATCACAGAAATCCTGAGTGATATTTTAACTGTAGAGAGAAACCACAGTTCAGGTCTGATCACAGATCCTGATGATTAATTTACTGTAGAGAGAACCAAGGTTAGGTCTGATCACAGATCTCATGATGATTATTTTAGCTGTAGAGAGATACCACAAGTTAGGTCTGATCACAGATACCTGAAGTGAAATTATTTTAGCTGTAGAGAGAACCCCAAGTTAGGTGCTGATCACAGATCCTGATGATTATAATGTTACATGTAGAGAGAACCACGGTTAGGTCTGACCACAGATTTCCTGATCGATTATCTTTACTGAATAGAGAGAAACCACAGGTCTAGCTGATCAAACAGATCCTGATGATTATTTTACTGTAGAGAGAACCACAGGTTAGGTCTGATCACGACCTATTTGAACACAGGTGATCAGATCCTGAACGATTATTTTACTGTAGAGAGAGAACCACAGAGTTAGGTCTTGATCAGCAAGATCCTGAATGATATAATTACTGTAGAGAGAACAACAGGATATAGGTTATACAAAGATCTTGAAATTATTTTACTGTTAGAGAAGAACCACAGGTAGGTCTGATCACACAATCCTGATGATTATTTTTAAGCTGTAAGAGAGAACCACAGGTTAGGTTCTGATCACATTATCCGCGGTTATTTTAACAGTGTAGAGAGAACCACAGGCTTAGGCTATGATCACACAGATCCTGATGATTATATATTACTGTAGAGGAACGCACAGGTATAGGTCTGATCAACATATCCTTGAGATTTTTACTGTAGAGAGAAAGGGAAAAAACACCAGGGATTTTAGCGATCACAGATCCTGAATGTTATTTAACTGTAAGAGAGACCACAGGTATGGTCCTAAGATCAACATCATCCTTGATCGATATATTTCATGTAGAGAGAACCACGTAGGTCTGATCAACCAGATTCCTGGTGATATTGTTACTGTGAGAGACAGGTAGTCCGATCACGACGGGTATTTATGTAAAAGAGAACCATAGGTCTGATCAACAGATCCTGATGATTATTTTACTGTAGAGCAGAACCACATGGTTTAGTCTGATCACAGATCCTGGTGATTATTTTACCTGTTTAGAGAGAACCTCAGGTTAGGTCCTATCACAGATCCTGGTGATAATTTTACTGAGAGAGAACCAACAGGTCTAGGTATTAGATCACAGATCCTGATAAGATTATTTTACATGTAGAGAGAAACCACAGGTTAGTTCTGACTCACATGATCCTGGTGAATTATTTAACTGAAGTAGAGGAGAACCACAGGTTAGGTCTGATCCACAGATCCTGATGCTGTATTTTTACTGTAGAGAGAACCACAGTTAGTTCTGATCACATATCCTGACTGATTATTTTTACTGTAAGAAAGAACGCACAGTTAGGTACTGATCACAGATCCCATGACGATTATTTTACTGTAAGAGAGAGAAAACCAACAGGATAGGTCTGATACAGATCCTGATGAATTATTTTACTGTTAAAGAGAAACAAGGGTTAGTCTGATCACAAATTACCTAAGTGATTAATAATATTACCCGTTAGAGAGAACCACAGTTAGTCTGATCACAGGATCCTGGTGAGTATTCAATTACGTAGAGAGAACACAGGTTAGGTCTGATCACAGATCCTGATTGATCATTTACTGTATAGAAGAGAACCCACAGGTATAGGTACTGATTCCAGCAGACCCAGTATTATTATAACTGTAGAGAGAACCACAGGTTAGGTCTGATCACAGATAACCTGAGTGATAATTTTTACTGTAGAGAGAACCACAGGTTATGTTCTGATCACAGATCCTGATGATTATTTTACTGATAGACGAGAACCACAGGTCATGATCAACAGATTACCTGACACTGATTATTTACCTGTAGAGAGAACCACAGGTAGGTCTGATCAACAAGATCCTGATGATTATTTTACTTGTAGCAACCGAGAACCACAGGTCAGTCACAGATCCTGATGATTATTACATGTAAGAGAGAACCACAGCGTTAAGGTTCTGATCACAGGCATCCTGATGATTATTTTACTGTAGAGAGAACCACAGGTTAGGTCCTGATCAAACAGAAACCTGGTGATTATTTACTTTAGAAGAAGAACCACAGGTTAGGTCTGATCACAGATCCTGGTGAATTATTTACTGTCTGAGAAACCACAGCGTTAGGTCTCCGATCACAGATCCACCTGATGATTATTCTGAGATAAACCAACAGGTTAGGTCTGAATCACAGAATCCTTGATGATGATATTACTGTAGAGCAGTAGGAAACCACAGGTTAGGTCCTGATCCACAGATCCTGATGATTATTTTACTTGTAGGAGAGAACCACCCAGGTTAGGTCTGATCCACACCATTATCCTGATGATTATTTTACTGATAGAGAGAACCACAGGTTAGGTCTGGATCACATATCCGAGATTATTTTACTGTAGAGAGAACCACAGGTTAGGTTCTGATCACATAATCCTGATGATTATGTTACTGTAGAAGAAACCCACAGGTTAGGTCTGATCACAGATCCTGGTGATTATTTTACTGTAGAGAGACCAACAAAGCCGTTAGGTCTGATCACAGATCCTGTAGATTATTTCATACTGTAAAGAGAGAAAGCCACAGGTTAGGTCTGATCACAGATCCTGATTGAATTATTTTACATGTATAGAGAACCACAGGTTAGGGTCTGATCACAGATCCTGGTGCATTATTTTACGTAAGAGACACCACAGGTTAGGTTTCTGAAATCACAGATTCCCTGGCTAATGAAATAACTATTCTCACTAGTTAGAGAGAACAAAAGGTTAGGTCTGATCACAGATACCTGAATGATTATTCCTAATACTGTAGAGAGAACCACAGTTAGTCTGATTCACAGATCCTGATAATACCTCTTTTCCACTGCCCTAGAGAAACCACAGGAAATAGTCTGATCACAGATCCTGATGATTATTAATAACTGCTTAGAGAAAGGACCAACATGAGTTAGGTCATGATCACAGATCCTATTGATTCATTATCTGTAAGAAGAGAACCCCACAGCTCTGATCACAGATCCCGCACGATCTATTCTTACCTGTAGAGAGAACCAACAGGTTAGTCTGATCACAGATCCTGATGATAATCTACTGCTATGAAGGAGAGAAAACCACAGAAATTTCCAGGTTCTCGATCCAAGATCCTGCCATGACTTCATTTTACCAAGTTAGAGAGAACCACAGGTCTGATCACAGAATCCTGCATGCATTATTTTACATGTAGAGAGAAAACCACAGGGTTCTCATCCCACAAGATTCCTCGACTGACCAAGAATACTTTTACTGTAGGAGAAGAACCACAGAGTTAGGTCTAAACCATCACACCCCTGAAAATGATATTTTACAAATAGTAGAGAGAACACAGAGGTATAAAGCCCTCTGATAACCACAATCCTGATGACTATTTTACTGTAGAGAGAACCATAGTTAGGTCTGATGCACAGATCCATGATGATTATGTTTTTTACTGTTTAGAGAAAGAGAAATAACCACAGTTTCTAGTCAAAAGATCACAGTCCTGTGAGATTCCATTTTACTGTAGAGAGAACCACAGGTTAGGTCTAAAGATCACAGATCCGATAATATATTTCCTACGCCTCACTCTAGGATCTGTGATCAGACCTAACCTGTGGTTCTCCCTACAGTAAAATAATCATCAGGATCTGTGATCAGACCTAACCTATGGTTCTCTCTACAGTAAAATAATCACCAGGATCTGTGATCAGACCTAACCTGTGGTTCTCTCTACAACAAAATAATCACCAGGATCTGTGATCAGACCTAACCTATGGTTCTCTCTACAGTAAAATAATCATCAGGATCTGTGATCAGACCTAACCTGTGGTTCTCTCTACAGTAAAATAATCATCAGGATCTGTGCCGAATACTTCTTGATAGTCCTGAATTTGTTCCCTCGTACTGGGGACAAAGGCGACCAGTGTTATATAGGAGAAGTTTGTCGCCTTGGCTTCTGGAATAACGTGGTTGTACGTTGGATTTGCGTCAGTCCAAGGGTCATTAAAGTCAGGAGTATTGTCCACTTCTTGTAGAATGTAAATCAAAACAGTCGCTGAAGAGAAGAATGGAAACAAATAAGTCTAGGTTAAATCAAATAATCTCATTATGTGATTTTGCTTGCGATATTCCTTGCATAGTTAAACAAGAACCGTTTTGAAGCATCTATAATAGCCGGGTAATTTCCAATACCAAGGCTGACGGAAGGGTGTTTCCATCAGTCTCTTCGCGAGGCGAGGTAAGAATTAATTTGGACTTTCTCCCCATTTACAATATGCAGTGAAGGTGATCTACATAATCAATGGTGTCAGAGGTTTCACTGTCTAAATCATCTGAGAAAAGTGGTAGAATGGTTATCATACAGCAATGTTTCAACTATCATCAGATGTATTATATACCATATCAGGAAAAAAGAGCATATTGTGATTGAATTTCTATACCATACCTGTAGCAGTCTGTAGTGTCGTTGCATTGATATCTCGAGCCTCCACTACAAACTGGATCTGTGGCACCACATCAAAGTCCATGGTAGTATTGGTAAATATAGACCCAGTCATACTGTCAATACGGAAGGAATTCTACAACATAAAATGGAGTGGTAATGTCAATAAGGAAGGAATTCTACAACATGTACATTTCATAGTGAGGTATAGTAAAAAATGATGATCCTGGGTGTAGCTAATACCCCTCTCAGATCGCAGATCTATATAACATCAGGATTGCCACCCTATCTATATAACATCAGGATTGCTACCCTATCTATATAACATCAGGATTGCCACCCTATCTATATAACATCGGAATTGCTACCGTATCTCTTTAACATCAGGATTGCTACCATATCTATATAACATCAGGATTGCCACCCTATCCATATAACATCAGGATTGCTACCGTATCTATATAACATCAGGATTGCTACTATATCTATATAACATCAGAATTGCAATCCTATCTAGATAAAATCAGGATTGCTACAATATCTATATAACATCAGGATTGCCATCCTATCTATATAACATCAGGATTACTACCATATCTATATAACATCAGGATTGCTACCGTATCCATATAACATCAGGATTGCTACCCTATCTATATATCATCAGGATTGCCACCCTATCTATATAACATCAGGATTGCCACTCTATCCATATAACATCAGGATTGCTACCCTATCTATATAACATCAGGATTGCCACCCTATCTATAAAACATTAGGATTGCCACCCTATCTATATAACATCAGGAATGCCACCCTATCTATAAAACATTAGGATTGCTACCGTATCTATATAACACCAGGATTGCTACCATATCTATATAACATCAGGATTGCCATCCTATCTATATAACATCAGGATTGCCACTCTATCTATAAAACATCAGGATTGCTACCGTATCTATATAACATCAGGATTTCCACCCTATCTATATAACATCAGGATTGCTACCCTATCTATATGACAAATCAGGATTGCTACCCTATCTATGTATCATCAGGATTGCCACCCTATCTATATAACATTAATTGCCACCCTATCTATATAACATCAGGATTGCCACCCTATCTATATAACATCAGGATTGCTACCGTATCCATATAACATCAGGATTGCTACCCTATCTATATATCATCAGGATTGCCACCCTATCTTTATAACATCAGGATTGCCACTCTATCCATATAACATCAGGATTGCTACCCTATCTATAGAACATCAGGATTGCTACCGTATCTATATAACATCATGATTGCTACCCTATCTATTTAACATCAGGATTGCCATCCTATCTATATAACATCAGGATTGCCAACCCTATCTATATAACATCAGGATTGCCATCATATCTATATAACATCAGGATTGCCATCCTATCTATATAACATCAGGATTGCCACCCTATCTATATAACTTCAGGATTGCCATCGTATCTATATAACATCAGGATTGCTATCCTATCTATATAACATCAGGATTGCCACCCTATCTATATAACATCAGGATTACTACCGTATCTGTATAACATCAGGATTGCCACCCTATCTATATAACATCAGGATTGGCAACCTATCTATATAACATCAGGATTGCCACCCTATATATATAACATCAGGATTGCCAGCCTATCTATAAAACATTAGGATTGCTACCGTATCTATATAACATCAGGATTGCTACCATATCTATATAACATCAGGATTGCCACCCTATCTATATAACATCAGGATTGTTACCCTATCTTTATATCATCAGGATTACTACCGTATCTATATAACATCAGAATTGCTTCCGTATCTATATAACATCATGATTGCTACCCTATCTATATAACATCAGGATTGCCACCCTATATATATAACATCAGGATTGCCACCCTATCTATATAACATCATGATTGCTACCCTATCTATATAACATCAGGATTGCCACCCTATATATATAACATCATGATTGCTACCCTATCTATATAACATCAGGATTGCCACCCTATCTATATAACATCAGGATTGCCACCCTATCTATATAGCTTTAGGAGCATTACCCTATAGTTGTAAGTGGGTACACCTTCTCCACTCGACTGGTAATACAGGATCGAGTACCGGATGGCACTGGTCGAGTCCGGGTCAGTGGCATTCATTCGCAACACAAACGTGCCAACAGGTTGAGCTGCAAGTAAAACAGAACAATTCTAATAGTATAATTTTACATGAATACTTTAGGAGAAAAAATAATATATTCATACATGTATACATTAAAAGAATAATAATATATTGATACACGTATACATTAAAAGAAAAATAATAGAACAAAATCAGATTTTTCAATTTACCCGTTTGACTATATTAAATATATGGAAGTTAATGAAATAAACATGAAGTTAGTGTTTCAAGTAACATACATTCATTAAGTGTCTGAGCATACAGAGGTTTGTCAAAGCTTGGGTTCTTATTGTTGGCATCCTCTATGGCAATCTGTACGGTAGTGGTGCCTGTCCGAGGTGGACTGCCCTGGTCAACCGCCTCAACCTAAACAAATCATAAATGTCATTAGGACAACCTTCTATCACAAGATATATATGTGTGTCTAGTGGGACTTATTTGATGACCAGCCTCCACACAAGATATATATGTGTGTCTAGTGGGACTTATTTGATGACCATCCTCCACACAAGATATGTATGTGTGTCTAGTGGGACTATTTGATGACCATCCTCCACACAAGATATGTATGTGTGTCTAGTGGGACTTATTTGATGACCATAATCCACACAAGATATGTATGTGTGTCTAGTGGGACTTATTTAATGACAATCCTCCACACAAGATATGAATGTGTGTCGAGTGGGACTTATTTGATGACCATCCTCCACACAAGATATATATGTGTGTCTAGTGGGACTTATTTGATCACCATCCTCCACACAAGATATATATGTGTGTCTAGTGGGACTTATTTGATGACCATCCTTCACACAAGATATGTATGTGTGTCTAGTGGGACTTATTTGATGACCATCCTCCACACAAGATATGTATGTGTGTCTAGTGGGACTTATTTGATCACCATCCTCCACACAAGATATATATGTGTGTCTAGTGGGACTTATTTGATGACCATCCTCTACACAAGATATGTATGTGTGTCTAGTGGGACTTATTTGATGACCATCCTCCACACAAGATATGTATGTGTGTCTAGTGGGACTTATTTGATGACCAGCCTCCGCACAAGATATATATGTGTGTCTAGTGGGACTTATTTGATGACCATATTCCACACAAGATATGTATGTGTGTCTAGTGGGACTTATTTGATCACCATCCTCCACACAAGATATTCGTGTTAAACAACTTTATAAGAATTATCTCCCGTTATGAGATGTTCATGTGTCAAAAGTGGCCTGACCATATTTGGCATAATGAGGGCCCTTTCCCCTATAACATTTACATTGTATCCCATATTATATGGACATGAAATTCATACTATGGTATGTGTATAAACTTATGAGTCTTTCACATGTGAATCATGACGTCATAATGGGTCTCAAAAGAAAGAAAGCATATTTACTGTGACTGAGATTAAAGTTCCATCAGTACCAAAAGAGATAAAATACGGCTGACTTTTTCTTAAAAGTTTTATTGTGTACAACTTGCATCTTGGTAACATAGAAAGCGCCCCTCCCATTTGTTACAACCAAGAAAGCGCCATTCCCATTTGTTACAACCAAGAAAGCGCCATTCCCATTTGTTACAACCAAGAAAGCGCGCCCATTTGTTACAACCAAGAAAGCGCCCCCATTTGTTACAACCAAGAAAGCGCCCCTCCCATTTGTTACAACCAAGAAAGCACCCCCAATTTGTTACAACCAAGAAAGACCCCCATTTGTTACAACAAAGAAAGCGCCCCTCCCATTTGTTCCAACCAAGAAAGCACCCCTCCCATTTGTTACAACCAATAGAACACCCTCCCCATTTGTTACAACCAAGAAAGCGCGCCCATTTGTTACAACCAAGAAAGCGCCACTCCCATTTGTTACAACCAAGAAAGCGCCATTCCCATTTGTTACAACCAAGAAAGCGCGCCCATTTGTTACAACCAAGAAAGCGCCCCTCCCATTTGTTACAACCAAGAAAGCGCCCCTCCCATTTGTTACAACCAAGAAAGCGCCCCTCCCATTTGTTACAACCAAGAAAGCGCCCCCCCCATTTGTTACAACCAAGAAAGCGCCCCTCCCATTTGTTACAACCAAGAAAGCGCCCCCCCCATTTGTTACAACCAAGAAAGCGCCCCTCCCATTTGTTACAACCAAGAAAGCGCCCCCCCCATTTGTTACAACCAAGAAAGCGCCCCTCCCATTTGTTACAACCAAGAAAGCGCCCCCCCCATTTGTTACAACCAAGAAAGCGCCCCTCCCATTTGTTACAACCAAGAAAGCGCCCCCCCCATTTGTTACAACCAAGAAAGCGCCCCTCCCATTTGTTCCAACCAAGAAAGCACCCCCATTTGTTCCAATCAAGAAAGCTCCCCTCCCATTTGTTACAACCAAGAAAGCGCCCCTCCCATTTGTTACAACCAAGAAAGCGCGCCCATTTGTTACAACAAAGAAAGCGCCACTCCCATTTGTTACAACCAATAGAACACCCTCCCCATTTGTTACAACCAAGAAAGCGCCCCTCCCATTTGTTACAACCAAGAAAG
>SAYR01052160.1:1811815-1846773 GCA_004382745.1 Argopecten irradians irradians | reverse complement strand
CCCCCCCCCCCCATTAGTTACAACCAAGAAAGCAACCCCCCTCCCATTTGTTACAACCAAGAAAGCACCCCCCCCTTCCCATTTGTTACAACCAAGAAAGCACCTCCCCCTTCCCATTTGTTACAACCAAGAAAGCACCTCCCCCCTCCCATTTGTTACAACCAAGAAAGCATCTCCAAATTCGTTACACTTGTAAAATCAATTTTTTCAATACAACTTAAATTTTAACTGAACTCTTTTGTTTCGAGAAAATAAGGCCAAGTGAGTGAATATTTATGGAACACAGCCCAAAAGATATAAGTACAATATGTTAATGTGTTTACCGTGATATTATACAGGGAAGTGGTGTCATAGTCCAAAAGAGCAGTTGAACCCACGAAGATAATACCAGTGTCAGCGTTGATTTTAAAGTCATCCTTAGCACCAAAAGTAATCAAGTATGTGATTCTACCGTTGGTGCCAGAGTCTGTGTCTGTCGCTACAACCTGCAGAACGGTGGAGCCTAGTGGAGGTAAAATAGATAGCAGAAGAATGAATGCTGAAATCTGAATATTACCAACTGACAATTTTACGTTGAAATTTATTTATCATCCGTACATTTTTTGGTTTATAAACTATGCCAAGGAGATAACTTCATTTCATACAACTTTAAAGGTGTCTACGTTATTTCTGTTGCTCAGCAAGGACATTTCATATAAATTTCACTTGTGTGCCATGTTCCTTTACAGATATCAAACACAACCTGGTTATGTGTGGACGACTAACTTTCAGCAATATTTAGTGTAATGTAAACCACTTTATTTTTCACATATACAATATTTCACATCGCCATTATTTTCAACACAAACACAAAAAAACATATATTTTTGATCAATGGCTCTTAACAGTAATTGTGCATCTGTGCATTTACACACACAATTATTTGCGAAACATTTCGTGTTCAAGCTAAAAATTACGTGAAAATTTATATCTCAGGAAAATGAAGCAGTTTACAATAGGTAAAACATTAATTCTTCCTAGCAACCTAATACCTTAATTATATAAACTTACAATCATTTCAGGTATCTAAAGGAAAGATTGAACCTATGTTAACTAGCACTAATATCCCAATACCATGGTTACATTAGACCCATCCTACAAAGGGAGATAAGTTTGAAGATTTTACCTCTGGCAATGGCTTCACTGATAGAAGCATTGTAGTTTGGCCTGGGAAATGTTGGATTTGCATTGTTCTCGTCCTATCAACAACAACAAAACACTTTGTGTACAGAGAAGCATTCTATGTAATTAAAACTGGCTTTAGATGGGTTAGAATACACAAGTATAGTAGTTAGGCGATAACAAATAAAAAATCTCACATTGTAAAAAGCAATACTATACTGAGATTTAAATAGTTTTCTTTATAAAACTGAAAGTATGAGTAATTTGAATCCATTACATGAAATTTTTGTCAAAGAAAATGCAAATATCATACAACAAATTTAAACTGAGGATAAAATGCTTACATTATAATTAATTACTATTACAATTTACAAAGGTATTTTTTATTAAATCTTTATTAAAAGTGTTTAGCTTTCTAAAATTGGAGGTAAAAATTGGAGTTAACCTGATGTTACTATAGTAACCACTTACTCGGACTTCCACAGTGATCGTCACATAGGACACCTGACTTGGGACACCACTGTCTCGGGCAGAAACATTGAGGTAAAAACTGAAAAATAAATATATAAAACATCAGACTTGGTGGAATGAGATGCCAACAGTCAGGATGGGAAGAGAATGGACATGGAGAGCACTATTCCCCCTCTCATCCTACACCTTAAATCATGGTGGTAGCCAAATAATGAATCTGTATACCAATGGAAAACTTAATCAAAATACTGCAGGTACATTGAACAATACCATCAGACATGATGGTTATAGAATGGATATTGGAAATATATGCCCCTTTCCCTCCCTTAACCCCCCCCCCACCTTCCTTCTTGACCACTACTACACATCCACATCCACAAACAACAAACATGAATACTGAATCTGTATACCAATAGTAAACTTAAAGGATTATCAAAGTAAACAAGTTATTATTTCCAATTATCAAAGATCAGTACTAAAGATAATGTGGTAAAATTAGCAGCACCAATCACAATACTGATCCTGTCCCTTACAATCCTTTTTGTTCCGGAGTGTCCATGAAGTTGATGATAGAGTTGAGTGAGAGAGTGCCTAGGACTGGATCAATCTGGAAGGCATTATTGGCAGTGTTACCTCCAACTATGCTGTACGTCACCTGGAAACCATCGGGGTCAGTGGCCTGAGAACAAAATCCATAAAATATCAAATTCATATTTCATAAGAAGGAATAAGTTTAATGGTGAGCTAATAAGTATATAGAATGAATAATACGAACCCGGCGTACAATGCTCTCCGGTCAGGTACCAAATGGTCCCCAAGTGTGCTAGTGGAGCATTGCCATAGTGAATCACTTATAGATGCATGTTTATTTCATTATTATATAAAACCGATATAAAAATCATTAATGTTATCTACCTTACTGCTAACTAGACATCAATTTCACTATCTTTAAAACTGCAGTACATTTTTCCTTCGAAAAGGCCGCCATATTTATATGTAACCCAATAATATCTGACTGTGACTTCAATATTTTATACCTCGGGGGGTAGGTAAGGGATATAAAACTTGCTTAATAACATGCATACAAAGGTGCGATTAGCCATTTTCAAAATGTTTACTTTGCTCCACTTACAGAAATGGACACCAATTGTAGCTCTAAAAATGGCACCATTACCTCACTAAAAGTCTTTTAAGCTACAATATCAATAAGTACAGAGATAAAGAACTACTAAATAGCCCTGTTAATAAGGAAATAAGTTTGAACATGTGCAGTACCTGAACTGTGACTGGAATGAGAAACACTGTTGAGGACTCTGTGATAGTGGACCTGTACGACCCCAGCTGGAAGACCGGTGGTAGGTCGTTATAGTTCAGTACAGACACAATAATGGAGGCTGACGCCGTCTCTACAGGGTTCCCTTGGTCTGAGGCTAGAACGGTCATTTCATACTGGACAGCTCCGTTATCATAGTCTAAGGTCTGGGCTAAGGTCACCAGGCCAGAGATTGGGTCAAGGCTAAACCTGAAAACACAACCAGTCAAGGTCAAGGCTAAACCTGAAAACACAACCAGTCAAGGTCAAGGCTAAACCTGAAAACAAAACCAGTCAAGGTCAAGGCTAAACCTGAAAACACAACAAGTCAAGGTCAAGGCTAAACCTGAAAACACAACCAGTCAAGGTCAAGGCTAAACCTGTAAACATAACCAGTCAAGGTCAAGGCTAAACCTGAAAACATAACCAGTCAAGGTCAAGGCTAAACCTGAAAACACAATCATTCAGTCTACAGTTACAAAGGGAAATAATCTCAATAAATTTAACTTTCAAGGGAGATAATCTTATTTTTATATGGTAAAGGTAGGTAGTAATATTTCAACATGAAGTCAATATAGAATTCCAGTTTCAGTTTAATAAATCTCTTTTTACAGGCGATAATTGTATTTTAGCTACTCTGAATAAAAGGGATGATTTAAAAATGATAATACAACTTACTTCACGAGGAGAGCATCTAGTGGCACTAAGGCTGTTTGCAATCCTCGTAAAACAAATAAAGAATTACAACAACTTACTTGACAATGTTTGGATCGATGAAAGAGTAAGTGATGTTGGCATTGCTTCCACTATCATTGTCTGTGGCCTGTTAAGAGAGAGACAAGTCAGGTGTAATCATTGGAATAAAGTCTAACATCCTAAATATATATCAATTGATATATTGAGATATGGATTTTTTGTCAAAAATACTGTAGATTCATACCTAGTTAGTTTAATTTTTAACACAATATTGAAAAATACATCTAATAAACAAAAACATTTGTAATTTTTGTATTGTTTGTGAAATAGTAACCCTTGTTTACCAGTGAGAGTAATACTGTTTTTTATGCTGAATGACACCTACTACTATTGTTACGATGGATTTGCCTGGCTGTTCCACCTCGGATACTTGGCTTGTGTAGACGGATTGCTGGAACACTGGGGCATTGTCGTTGGTGTCTATAATGTTGATACTGACCGTGGCCGTAGATGACAAGCTGTTGTCATTAAAGTCAACAGCTTCAACCTAAAACAACAAACATGTTAAATTATGTCTTTGCATATTACAGAGCCACTATCAACCTACACACAAGTGCAGATAACTCTGTAATATTCAAATACAGAATAACAAATGTTATATATTTCACACTTTTACCAGAATAACAAATATTTATTTATTACAAAGATAATTTATTTACCAAAACAACACGAGATCTGTAGGCTGGAACTTCATAGTCGAGATTCATGTAGTTGTCTATGACCAGATTGAAGCTGGCCCTCCTGGTACCAGCATCGTTGTTTAGACTGAAAGCTGCCGGACTACTTTGTGATATAATGCTGACATTGAACGTAGAATAACTTAGCTGTAATAAAAAGCAATTGAAAGTAGTTATTAAAATGGTCAACTATTGGCTATTCAAACAAGAGCTGTTGGAGAACAGCAAAACTCGCCTATTCAGAAGAAGTTGATGTTCAAGGATTTACTATTTAAACATGGAAATATGACAAATTAACAGACTCAAAAAACCCCTAAAGGGTCCCAAATTGGTTGTATTATCACGTTCAGCATCCATACACATTAGGAAAATAAAATCATAAACATTTATGATGACTTAAGCTAAAACAATTGACGAAATAGAAACTTGCTCAAAAACTTCAACGTGAAATGGGACGCCAACGCTGATGCCGACGCCGACGCCAGGGTGACAACATTAGCTCCCCCTATTCTTCGAATAGGCGAGCTAATAAAAATTCTTATTTTATAAGTAGATTTTTCAACAAATTCTTTGGAATATCTTGATAATGCAGACTGTATATGAACAGATGATTGGTTTATCTAAGTTTATTTCTAAAAAATAACATGACCAAAGTGATACTTACTCCTTCTGCTGTCCTCGACTGAAACAAATAACAAGTTTCTCTGTTATAACAGGATCACTAGGATTCAATTTATAACACAATGTTCACACAAAATATAAGCACAAATCTTATATGGCGGCATTTAGCCTGACCATAAGTAAACAAAATTAATTTTACTTGATTAAATACCACGTATATATCTGTGACCTCTAAGGTGACCCCTGGTTACTTACCACATCTATATCAGTGACCACTATGGTGACCCCTGGTTACCTACTACATCTATATCTGTGACCTCTATGGTAACCCCTGGTTACCTACTACATCTATATCTGTGACCTCTATGGTAACCCCTGGTTACTTACCACATCTATATCTGTGATCTCTATGGTGACCCCTGGTTACTTACTACATCTATATCAGTGACCTATATGGTGACCCCTGGTTACTTACTTCATCTATATCAGTGACCTATATGGTGACCCCTGGTTACTTACCACATCTATATCAGTGATATCTATGGTGACCCCTGGTTACTTACCACATCTATATCTGTGACCTCTATGGTAACCCCTGGTTACTTACTACATCTATATCAGTGACCTCTATGGTAACCCCTGGTTACTTACCATATCTATATCAGTGACCTCTATGGTAACCTCTGGTTACTTACCATATCTATATCAGTGACCTCTATGGTGACCCCTGGTTACTTACCACATCTATATCAGTGACCTCTATGGTGACCCCTGGTTACTTACTACATCTATATCAGTGACCTCTATGGTAACCCCTGGTTACTTACCATATCTATATCAGTGACCTCTATGGTGACCCCTGGTTACTTACTACATCTATATCAGTGACCTCTATGGTGACCCCTGGTTACTTACCACATCTATATCAGTGACCTCTATGGTGACCCCTGGTTACTTACCACATCTATATCAGTGACCTCTATGGTGACCCCTGGTTACTTACCACATCTATATCAGTGACCTCTAAGGTGACCCCTGGTTACTTACCACATCTATATCAGTGACCTCTATGGTGACCCCTGGTTACTTACTACATCTATATCAGTGACCTCTATGGTGACTCCTGGTTACTTACCACATCTATATCAGTGACCTCTATGGTGACCCCTGGTTACTTACCACATCTATATCAGTGACCTCTAAGGTGACCCCTGGTTACTTACTACATCTATATCAGTGACCTCTAAGGTGACCCCTGGTTACTTACTACATCTATATCAGTGACCTCTATGGTGGCCCCTGGTTACTTACCACATCTATATCAGTGACCTCTATGGTGACCCCTGGTTACTTACCATATCTATATCAGTGACCAGTATGGTAACCCCTGGTTACTTACTACATCTATATCAGTGACCTCTATGGTGACCCCTGGTTACTTACCATATCTATATCAGTGACCACTATGGTAACCCCTGGTTACTTTCTACATCTATATCAGTGACCTCTATGGTGACCCCTGGTTACTTACCACATCTATATCTGTGACCTCTATGGTAACCCATGGTTACTTATCACATCTATATCTGTAACCTTTATGGTGACCCCTGGTTACTTACTACATCTATATCTGTGACCTCTCTGGTGACACCTGGTTACTTACCACATCTATATCTGTGACCTCTAAAGTGACCCCTGGTACTATGCCATTGTTGATAGTAGGTTCTACAAGGTCCACATTATATGTAGTCTGTGTAAATCTCGGTGGGTTGTCGTTGACATCCAGAATGGTTACATCGACAGTGATGTTTGCCATCGCTGTAGTCAGTTGACCTGTGACATCATCAACCTCAATGGCCTGAAATGTAATCATTAACATCCATTCCTCCACTCATAACAACAACACCTCAACTAAAAGGACTATGTATGGTTTGGGCCCTTCTTGGCTCCCAAATTCATCAAATTTTAACTTAGTGTTACGTAATTAAGCTGTTGTATCTGAAATATTTAGTACATCCCTGATTTATTTAAGATGGTAGTTTTCTATTTTTACTTTTCTAGTTGCCATGGTAACTATTCAAAACATGCATAAATCAACGAATATGGGAAAAATGGTAATTGTTCGCCTATTTTGAGGTAGTTTTTCTCTAAAAAGAATTGAGCAAAATCTTGAACAAACTTAATATTTACTGAGAATAGGAGAAATATAAAGTTAGTTCAAGGATGTGCCCTATGATTTCTAGATGCAAAAACCTAGCAAAAATAGGCGGAAAATGACTAATTTTCTCATTCTCTTAATTTATGAATATTTCGGATGGCTACCATGGCAACAGCAACTGCACTGATACCTAACTATCATACTTATGGTATCAGGGATATACTGGATATTTGAAAATTCAACAATCTTATTACAAAATAGCAGGGTTGAAAATTTGACGGATTCAGGGGTCAAAAAGGGCCCGAATCACACAGTCTTTTACCTGTTCTTCACATAATATAAAACAAATTAAAACCTAATCTCCATCCTCCTTAGACAGGATCTTACCATTAATTACAACAAGCTAATGTGTGTTTATAAACTTCAGCGTCCAACATGGTTACTCCAGACATACATTGCAGTTGAAGTCTTATTTATTTAACAAATGGTAATAAGAAATGTCTATGTCAAACCTTAATAGAGAATTGGTGACCGTCCACAAAGGCCTCGCGGTCAATGTCCCCCTTGACCACTATGACTACAGTATAAATCCGTGTTGATTGATCCATAGTGATATCAAGGTCAAAGAGGTCAGCAGAATCTGTAATCAAACATAAAAAATAATTGACCTTTTTGTAAATAATAGTCAAAGGGATTCAAGACGTGAACTTTAAAACCACCAAGTTATCATTGTAAACCTCTTCCCTATTAGCTTTTAAATACAAACTTCAATTAATTCAGAATATAGCAAAAAAAAAAAAAAAGGTAATGGAACATGCAAGATGTCTGTTGGTCAACCATGTTGATACGAGTTCCAAAATAGAATATGGCCCAACTTGGGACTAAGAAGAAACTATGTATGTAAAATATGAGAAAAGTATGTAAAATATAAGAAAACTATCCTCTGTTCCTTCTAAAGGTTACTTGACCTGTTGATAGATGGATTAATGGTGGTAAGGAAGGAAGAACAATCGACCATAGACAGGAGGCCAAATAAACAATCCACTCACTGATGATAATAGAACATCAATATCATTGAACAACAGATGAGCACAAGACAATATTAAGCTTGTAATTCAAATTATTTCATTTAAAGACAAAACTGCCAGCTTTATATTAGTACTTACTTGCTCAGATAAAACACATACAAACAATAGCAGCTAAGCAGGTTATTTTTAGACATCAATTATAACATCTGATGAAACAATTAACTGTTACTGGATACTTTATTTAGGACTGATCGTAAAGCAAACATATTTTTACTGACATTCATTGATTTTTATTTATCTCTTTAAGCATAATTTCTGCAATACATTCATTTAAAAGAATCAATTCAAACTATAATTTATGTATTTCACTTAATAAGTATGTAACGAAATAAAAAGAGTGAACAAACTTAGGAGTTATGTTGGCTCACTATAAGGGTCTAATACAAGGCCTGCAATACAAGTACATTAAAGTTAGGTTATTAAGAAAGCAGCACACGATATTCACCATGTTCATCAAACATCGTTATACCATAGACACATGCATTAATTACTTCATTTTATCCAGCCTTCATGCATTATATACATGTACTGTAAAAATGTTGATAATTGTAGTATTATGTTTTACTTGGAGTAGACAGAACAACATTGTTAACGTCCTGATAGAGACAAATAAAGAAAGGTAACTTTTCAAAGTTTAATTCAAACACAATGATCAACATTTTTACAGTATGTATATCAATTACCAGATGTTACAATCATACTGATTAATGCATAACTTGTCAGCAGCGAACCAATACATACGATGCACATGCAAATGTCACACATGCCTTGTAAGTTTAAATGTCAAACAACACTGAGGATATTTAAGGCAGCACCACGACACAAGAAAACACAAATAATAGCTATAACCATTTAATTGAATATGATCTATAATTATCAGTTTGTATTTAGAAAATTTAAAGTTTATAGTCAATCGTTCTACGATTTATTACAAGACGTTGATCATGTTGTTGTGATGTCAATAACTGTTCCTTCATGTTATATAACTTCCAGTATCTTTATCCCTTGATAAACAATACATTCGATTTTACTAATCTATGTCAAAGACTTAATTTCTCATTTCGGTTTTGTCCAAGAGCAAGTGGACTAAAACTGATACTAAAAATAGATCATGTTGCTAAATATGATTGTTATGGCCACAACTATAACCTCTCTCTGATCAGCAGACACTAGGCTAAATTGATTCTGATTAGAGTACTTCAAAACAACACTGTTAAAATGATCTCTCTTACAATCTGCCTAGATTCATTTTTATAAAGACAAAAGAAAATAAATTAAAATCTTAAACACTACTACATTTTATTGATTTATTGTAAAGCAACAAAAATCTAGCATAGCTTGATTGATGTTCATTTATATACCAGATATTTTCTTACTAAATTGTCAAGAATAAGAATTGTCATGCAAATTGTAAGAGAACTAGCTATCACACTTTTGATTAAAATCTTTTAATATTTTTCATTTAACAATGAAGCTATTATGAGCATGGGTCAAGGTCAGAAATAAAATATATCTTGAAAGAAAAAATGAGGAAAGAAAATTCAAAATAATGGAAACAGTAAATAAAAGGTAGTGAAAGAGCAAAATCTGAAAAATCAAGAATTTGAAGTGTTTAGAAATTTTGATAAAGGAAATTTAAAAATTTGATAAAGCATTTTTTATGAATAGTATAAAATAAAGGAGAAAACTTCAAAATAAAATAACAATATTTCAAAAAGGAAATGACCTAAGTCATCCAATGAATCACCTCCAATGAATTCCTGTACTAATGATCTAAGTCTTTTAAACATAATCTGAGAATGAAGTTTTTAAATCTATCAATACACCAGATTATACAACTCAGTAATGTTCAGCTTCAAACTGGCATGCATATTCAGTTCATGGATGATCTTATGACATCATGCACATGGAAATGGATGCATGATCATGATGAATGACAAACATGCAGACCAAATAGGGACGTAAGTACATAGGTAAAAATAACGTAGAACTTTTGCATGCAATATAAAGCGGTCTCACAACAGGTAATCAATAAGGCCGAGACCTCTGGAAATACTTACGGCCCGATATATCTGGGTGGGGCAGGGATTAAAAACATTGGTTAATTAGGTGAGAAATAGGATATTATACTCTTCAGTAATTGTATTTGGAAATTAAATAAGTAAATACATTTATATTCTGAAACATAACATGAATGAGTATGATGATTTGTCATCAATGATACATGGGAAGGGTATTGTTATTAAATACTTTGAAATGAAATCTCAAAGTGATGAGAACATTTAATGTACCGATATAAAGGATGAAAAAAAATTCATAAAATCCATATCTAACACAAAAGATGACATTTTAAGTTAAACAGATAAGAGACTGTTTTTGAAAGAGAAGATTTAAGCCTTTTGGCAAAACAATATTTGTTGACAATATATGTAGTGTCTAATATCAATACTTAAAAAAATTAGGTATATGATACTTTACTAATGTCATGGTGTAATCCCATACCATCGAAACACCAACCAGGCTTCATCACGTCACAAGTACATGCCATGTTTGTATGTCACATGGATGTCACATTGGTATGTCATATTGATATGTGATATTGGTACGTCACATTGGTATGTCGTATTGGCACGTCATATTGGTATGTCATATTGGTACGTTACATTGGTATGTCATATTGGTACGTCATATTGGTATGTCATATTGGTATGTCATATTGGTAAGTCACATTGGTACGTCATATTGGTATGTCATATTGGTACGTCACATTGGTACGTCACATTGGTATGTCATATTGGTATGTCACATTGGTATGTCATATTGGTACGTCATATTGGTATGTCATATTGGTATGTCATATTGGTACGTCATATTGGTACGTCACATTGGTATGTCATATTGGTATGTCACATTGGTATCTCATATTGGTAAGTCACATTGGTATGTCATATTGGTATGTCATATTGGTATGTCATATTGGTATATCACATTGGTATGTCATATTGGTATGTCATATTGGTATGTCATATTGGTACGTCATATTGGTAAGTCACATTGGTATGTCATATTGGTATGTCATATTAGTATGTCATATTGGTATGTCATATTGGTATATGTCACATTGGTATGTCATATTGGTATGTCATATTGGTATGTCATATTGGTATATGTTGTGTGGATATGACACATACATGTACCTCCAATGAATATGATCACATGGGTATGTCACACCCATGTCTTGGATGTCGTATGAGTGCATCATATGGATGTGTCACATAAATATAAACCGTATATGAATTTGAATGAACTTTGATTTAGATATAGAAAAAGGATTATCTAGAAAAGTGAAATCTCTTCAGAAATACTGGAAACATTTGGCTTTTGTATAAATTCAAATTATGGTGTTTATATGTTACTTTTGGAAAACAATCATACGTTATAATCATTCCCATAAAGCACCAATTTACTTTCACAACAAAACTTAAACCAAAGTCCACAAAAGAAATAGCTGAAGTACTGCCAGAGGATATTCAAATCAACTCTAAAACCATTTAAGTTTCTATGGTTACTGATAGTTTACCAACCTATGATTGAGATGTTGAGCAGGCGTGGACTCCCTTCATCACCATCTCTCACGGTTACTGTTGACAAGCGTTTGCCCTACAAAATAAGAAATAACATTTTGCAAACAAGGAAAATATAATGGGCACTTATTTATAACAAAAGATCCCAGATGAAACTTGGAGCCCACCTGTTGGCCATCTTGTTGACCGATCGGTTCCAAAATGGAATATACACAACTAGGGCACTACAGGAACCTACAAACGAAATTTAAGACAGATCCCTTCAGTACTTTCTGAGAAATAGCGGTAACAAACTTTAATTACCAAAATCCATGATGGCGGCTTGTCGGACATCTTGTAGACCGATCGGTCCCAAAAAGTAACATGCAAAACTAGGGCACTAGAGGAACCTACACATAACATTTAAGTTAGATCTTTTCAGTACCTTCTGAGAAATAGTGGTAACAAACTTAATCTACCAAAATCCAGGATGGCGTGCTGTCAGCCATCTTGTTGACAGATCGGTTCTAAAATGCAATATGCACAACTAGGGCACTAGAGGAACGTTCCTACATATGAAATTTGAGACTGATCCCTTCAGTACTTTCTGAAAAATAACGGTAACAAAGTCAACTACTAAAATCCAAGATGGCGGATGGTCGGCCATCTTGTTGACTGTTTGGTTCTAAAATGCGAAATGCACAAGTAGGGCACAAGAGGAACCTTCATATGAAATTTAAGACAGATCCCTTTTGTACTTTCTGAGAAATAGCGCTAACAACAGATCCCTTTTGTACTTTCTGAGAAATAGCGCTAACAAACCTCAACTATCAAAATCCAAGATGGTGCCCTAGCGACCATCATGTTGACCGATCAGTCCAAAAATGCAATATGAATAACTAGGGCCTAAGGGGAACCTACATATCAAAGAAAAATATTCCTTTTGCACTTGCTGAGAAATTGTGGTAACAAGAATTGTTAATGGATGGACGGATGGAAGGACAGATGTACGGACGGATGGAAGCACAGAAGGACAGAAGGATGAACGGACGACGGACCACTGACGAAAGGCAATTTGAATAGCCCACAACCTGATGATGGTGGGCTAAAAAACTGTTTTCTACCCAAGGTACAGTCAAACCTGTCTATAAAGACCACCCAAGGGACAGTCAAGTCTATAAAGACCTCCAAAAAACCTGTATATAAAGACCTCCAAAAAACCTGTATATAAAGACCACCCAAAAATCTGTATATAAAGACCTCCCAAGGGACAGAGGGGAAATGGCCTACACATGGGTTGAATTGTGTTAAAATTGGTCATTTCGGAGCGTAGAAAAGTTATCAAGCAGGTGATTACTAAGGCAGGTTTGACGGTATAAGTAGTAATTACTACATTCTGTGTTTGTCAGTGGAACGTTGTATTTTTCAGAGTAGTTTTCGGTCATGAAATAATGACATCACAATCCACATCACAAGCCAACCTACAAAGAGCAGATGACTCAAACAAATCTACTTACTATATCTGAGCCTTCAAAGACAAACACTTTGAGAGAGGTGGCACCAAAGACGGGTGGAGAATCCTGCTCATCACCGACATCAATGATCACGTTGGCTGTGGCATTGTTACTGACACCAGACTGTTTACCATCAGGGTTATCCTAGCAACAAATAAAATCATCACAAAATTGATACAAAATGTTCTAAATTAGGATCACCACTAAAAAATAGGGATGGGTATTGGAAGGTCTAAAACCATATGATACCTATTGACAATATACTGAAACAATACACGATACGTATTGGCGATACAGTGGACCTCTTTTTCAAATTTTGACAATTGTGTTTTGAATATTGTGACAATAAAAGAAAGTTTTTGATAAAACATTCTATAACCTGAAAAAATCTACCAAACCTTTGATTCGGTTTAGCATGTGTGTTAATTAATTTCTGTCAATTTGTATTCTTAGTTTCAAAAAGGCATTTCTAATCCATCTAGGTGACACAGATGCTTTAACACTTCCTTTTGATTGAAATGCTCTTACTTGAATAATGTTTTAGAATAAATTTTGTTTGGAATTTCCAATTTCTATAACAAAAACGGGTTGAGTTGTTAAAACGATACAGTGATATACAGCATGTTTGTGTATCGATATTCGATATCCTTCTGAAAACGAATACGTATCAGTATATCAATATATTGATCCAGCCCTACTAGAGAACAGAAATTATAACGTGAACCAATGGCAAACTACAAAGCACCCACCAACACTATCAAACTCTTACCACCCACCACCACTATCAAACTCTTACCACTCACCACAATTATCAAACTACTACCATCTACCACCACTATCAAACTGCTACCACCCAACACCACTATCAAACTACAACCACCCACCACCACTATCAAACTACTACCACCCACCACCACTATCAAACTACAACCACCCACCACCACTATCAAACTACAACCACCCACCACCACTATCAAACTACTACCACTTACCACCACTATCATACTACTACCACCTACCACCACTATCAAACTACAACCACCCACCACTACTATCAAACTACAACCACCCACCACCACTATCAAACTCTTACCACCCACCACCACTATCAAACTGCAACCACCAATCACCACTAACAAGCTCTTACCACCCACCACCACTATCAAACTACAACCACCCAACATCACTATCAATCACAACCACCCACCACCACTATCAATCACAACCACCCACCACCACTATCAAACTCTTACCACCCACCATCACTGTCAAGCTCTTACCACCCACCACCACTATCAAACTACAACCACCCACCACCACTATCAAACTACTACCACCCACCACCACTATCAAACTACAACCACCGATCACCACTAACAAACTCTTACCACTAACCACCACTTATCGAACTACAATCACCCACCACCACTATCAAACTCTTACCATCCACCACCACTATCAAACTCTTACCACCAAGCACCACTATCAAGCTACTACCACCCACCACCACTATCAATCACAACCACCTACCATCACTATCAAACTACAACCACCCACCATCATTATAAAACTACAACCAGCAACCACAACTATCAAACTACTACCACCCACCACCACCATCAAACTACTACCACCTACCACCACTTTCAAACTACTACCACCCATCACCACCATCAAACTACTACCACTTACCACCACTATCATACTACTACCACCTACCGCCACTATCAAACTACTACCACCCATCACCACTATCAAACTACTACCACCCACCACCACTATCAATCACAACCACCAACCACCACTATCATACTACTACCACCTACCACCACTATCAAACTACTACCACCCATCACCACTATCAAACTACTACCACCCACCACCACTATCAATCACAACCACCCACCACTACCATCAAACTACTACCACCTACCACCACAACAAACTACTACCACCCATCACCACTATCAAACTACTACCACCCACCACCACTATCAATCACAACCACCCACCACTACCATCAAACTACTACCACCTACCATCACTGTGAAACTATAACCACCTGCCATCACTATCAATCTACAACCACCCACCACCACCATCAAAGTAATACCACCCACTGCTGCTTTCACAAGACTTTAGCAATCATACTACATTTAGATCTTTTGGGAAATTAAGGGTCATTGTATTCAATCTAAAAAGTGCAAATTTGCTAATTAATCATCCCTATAAACGAGTACCTGATGGCCATGCTATAGTACAATACCGTTTTTTATACTTTTACAGCAGCCAGACCTTTGTAAAATTGTATTAATGTCTTTCATAAGACAAAACTTTGTAGCCCTTCATCCCAGCATGTTACAGGCCCAGTATCAGGTCCCAAGGCCTCTTAGTTATCAACAAGAAGTAATTTTAAAATTTAGTTTATTTGACCCATTTGACCTTGAATGAAGGTCAAGGTCATCAAAATCTAGTCTCAATTTCACAAAAAAACCTGACTTAAGTAAAAAAAATTGATATACATTACAGAATGAGAAAACTCAATATCTGACTTAAGTCTGCACTTTTGATTCGAGAAATCGCAGACTGATCATATTCCTAATGTACAATTTATTTTTAAGGGCACTTACTCTTGCTTGTACTGTTAAAAAGTAACCTTTTTGGGTCTCATAATCCAGGGCTTTTTTCACAAAGATGATTGCCCTATATTTTGTGATGCCGTTTACTTCCTCAATGAACTCCCCGCCAACTCCAAAGGCATCACAGGCCTCAACACTCTGTAACAGACAGGTTAATACCCAGGTAAAACTAACGTCAAATCAGCATATACAATATATACTTATCAGATCATTGGCCTTCTTATATATTATTTATATCAATCATCTAACCATAGTTGAGATAATTATACCGGTAATGTCCTTTTATCATCCTGGTGATGTCCTTGACCTTATTATATGGGTGATATCCTTGACCTTATTATACAGGTGATGTCCTTGACCTTTTTACACAGGTTATGTCCTTGATCTTATTATACAGGTGGTGTCCTTGACCTAATTATATGGGTGATGCCCTTAATCTTATTAAATGGGTGATGTCCTTAATCTTATTATACTGGTTATGTCCTTGACCTTATTACATGGGTGGTACCCTTGACCTTATTATATTGATAATGTTCTTAATCTTATTATACAGGTGATGTCCTTGACCTTTTTACACAGGTTATGTCCTTGACCTTATTACATGGGTGATACCCTTGACCTTATTATATTGATAATGTTCTTAATCTTATTATACTGGTTATGTCCTTGACCTTATTACATGGGTGATGCCCTTAACCTTATTGTATGGGTGATGCTCTTAACCTTATTATATGGGTGATACCCTTGACTTTATTATACAGGTGATGTCCTTGACCTTATTATATGAGTGATGCCCTTGACTTTATCATACAGGTGATGTCCTTGATCTTATTATACAGGTGATGTCCTTTATCTTATACAGGTGATGCCCTTGACTTTATTATATAGGTGATGTCCTTGACCTTATCATATGGGTGATGTTCCTGATCTTATTATACAGGTGATGTTCTTGACCTATTTATACAGGTGATGCCCTTGACCTTATTATATGGGAGATGTCCTTGACCTTATCATATGGGTGATGTCATTGGCCTTATTATACAGGTGATGTCCTTGATCTTATTTTATGGGTGATGCCCTTGACTTTATAATACAGGTGATTTCCTTGACCTTATTATACAGGTGATGTCCTTGACCTTATTATATGGGTAATGTCCTTGACCTTATTACAGGTAATGCCCTTGACCTTATTATATGGGTGATGTCCTTGACCTTATTATACAAGTAATACCATTGACCTTATTACAGGTAATGCCCTTGACCTTATTATACAAGTAATGCCATTGACCTTATTACAGGTAATGCCCTTGACCTTATTATATGGGTGATGTCCTTGACCTTATTATACAAGTAATGCCCTTGACCTTATTACATAGGTGTTAATGGCCATGACTTTATCATATAGATGGTGTTGTTAACTTTACTATACTTTTGATTTTCCTTGACGTTACTGGTTATGTCGTTGACCACATCACATCTGATATTCTGTGACTTTCACTAGTTACAATGTCCATTACTTTTTAACTGACCTTTGAGTCAGCCACATCTACTTTGCAGGTCATTTCCATCTCAGCATTCCAACCCACATCTAGATCAGAAGCGATGACATCACTGTAGATAGTTGTTCCTATCTGGATATACTACAAAATTAAAAAGAAAGTTCTCTTATTACAGATTCGTTTAAATAAACTGCTGTTTCAACAGACATCATCAATTGTTATAAATAACAATAGTTCACAACTAGCGCCAATAACTGAACTTCTTCATATACATCCCTACTGCTAAGAGAAACGAGTTAAAAACTGCAACAATTGAACTTACCTCAGAAACGACTGTACCGTAACCTACAGATCTCTCAAACGCTGGAGCATTGTCATTCTCATCCAGCACTGTAACCTTTATTGGAATGCTGGTCTGAAAAATTGGAGACAAAAGTTAATACCAGAATATATCAATACATTTACATTCATCTTAAAACTGTTAGAGCAGGTTTAGGCTTTATGTTCTCCTAATCCATGGTGTTAAAATCCACGAAAAGTATCAAGCTTAGATTTCAATTCATGTTTATTCACAAGCCAATAAATGCACCAATCTCATTATAATACTATACAGATAAACTTTAGACACACAATGGCTACATACTGATAAATATAGTTATGAAAGGCAATGCATGTATTTTATCAACATCAAAAATCTTTGCTTTATCTCAACTTTGTAAAATATTGATTAGTGAACCGATCTTAAATCTGAAGATATTAAATCATCAGGAGGACATACTGCATTGATGTAACGCAAAAACTCTAGAAAACAAATTAATTATTAAAAAAAACCTAAAAAATAGTAACACACAGTTTACACTTTTTGAGTTATAGTTTTTTTTTGTGTTTTTAGTTTTTACGTCATGGCAGCCATATTGGATTTTTCACCTACTTGATTTTATTCATTGCCCATCTTCTGGTACATGTACATAGTTTTAATATTCTGAAATAGTTTTTTTCCTATGTCTTTCCATTTTACTTGTATAGTGTAAACAAAAACACAATATAATGTTAAATATTTTGGCAGAAATTTAAACTGATGAGGTATGATGTCATGGTGACCATATTGGATTTTCGACCAACATGAAAATGTTGCAGTCACTCCTTCAACTCATACTATACAACATGACAACAAATTCATTATAATTAGCATAATTGCAGAAGAAGTATAATAATAACAAGAGGCTCATGGGCCTTAACAGTCACCTGATATTTGATACAAATCAGTTATATAATTTACAAGCCAACTGATGGCTTTTGTTCACGAAATAGGAACATACATGTACATCTAATAGATCTACAATACATACAAAATTTCATTAAGCTCGGATCATATTTACAAGATTAATGATTATAATTGCAAAGGGCAATAACTTTGTAAGTTACAATCTAATCAGGTCGCTTTTCAAGATTGTCCGAGATCTTTCCAATTTTAGTCTAAATACAAAGTCTGATGAAGCTGAGTGCGTATTTATTCAAGTTATTGTATTCACAAGTTCCAATATTAATTATTAGTACAAAGGGCAATAACTCCTTGAATTATCGTTGAATCAAGCTGATTTTCGAACTCGTTCAAGATATTTCTAATGTTAGTCTACATAAAAAGTTTCATTAAGTTCAGTTAATATTTATTTAAATTATCGCGTTAACAAGGTCCAATAGTAATTATTAGTGAAAAAGGCAATAAATCTGTAATTTACAGTCGAATCAAGCCGATTTTCAATTTGGTCAGAGATCTTTCCAATGTCAGTCTAAATATAGTTTCATTTAGCTCGGTGAATATTTACTCATATAATCGTGTTCACAAGGAAATATTAACATACTTCTCATGACACACCACAACGGACAAAAGATTATCGCAATAGGTCACCATGACCTATGGTCAGGTGACCTAAAAAACAGAACAAAAACAATAGGTCTTTTCACTCGAAGGTCAAAAGTCCTAATTAGTGCACGTGTTACACATCCTATAGCCATTGTCCCTATAGTTTATACAGTATTCTATGTGTTCATTGTTATGTTTTTGTGAACATTCATGACCATGCTTGATATGTAGTAATTCTATTTGGTTTTTTGTGTGTGTTTTGACAAAGGGGCAGATCACCTCGAAAATTTAACAATATTTTGTCCACACTGTTAGAATTACTTCATTGCCCTATATTTACAACTAAAAGTATTGCATATCTTACAGACATATGTTTATAAGGATCCAGTATTATATAGAAAACAACTGTTGATATAACTCTCTTGACCCACATCCCAAAGAGACGGTATAGTTATATATACTCACAGTTACTGATGCCGAATTCAATTTGGCGATAAAAGTAACAATTACGTTGTTGGCCTGAGCTTTCTAAAATAGAAGAAAAAATAAACAGGTTTAATGAAATGTAGCAAAATTACTGAGTCATATGAAAATAGATCAAATCAGCCTTAACCTCTTCTCTATTCATCATCTTAAATTTCAGGACAACCCCCCACAGCAAACGTGTACATGCCATTTGAGCATGTAAACTAATCAAAATAAGATAGAGGCAGAAAAAGACTTGACAAGCTTTAAGGGTACAAAAATAAACCTATGGACAATGAAATCTAAATTAAAGAACATTACGACCGATTGCGTCCACCCATCCGTACATACCTCTCTGTCCAAGATGGCTGTGGTTGTGATAACCTCTCCGGTTGATGATACATCAAAATAGTTATCGCCAGCGGCTATCTCCTTCTCATAGGTAACACCACTGTTAGGCTGACCGTCAACATAAGCAACCAGCTGACCAATGTAGGTATCTAAGTGCATCAAGCAAAATGACCAATGTAGGTATCTAAGTGCATCAAACAAAATGACCAATGTAGGTATCTAAGTACATCAAACAAAATGACCAATGTAGGTATCTAAGTGCATCAAACAAAATGACCAATGTAGGTATCTAAGTACATCAAACAAAATGACCAATGTAGGTATCTAAGTACATCAAACAAAATAACCAATGTAGGTATCTAAGTACATCAAACAAAATGACCAATGTAGGTATCTAAGTACATCAAACAAAATGACCAATGTAGGTATCTAAGTACATCAAACAAAATAACCAATGTAGGTATCTAAGTACATCAAACAAAATGACCAATGTAGGTATCTAAGTACATCAAACAAAATGACCAATGTAGGTATCTAAGTACATCAAACAAAATAACCAATGTAGGTATCTAAGTACATCAAACAAAATAACCAATCGTTACGATGTGATATTTTGGTATTACTGAAGAATGTGGTGTCCAACCTGATGCCGATCGGAACGGGTTAGTTTCAAGGTTATATGTGTCTTGAAAAAACATATGTAACCTTAACCTGGGTTGGAACAATAATACATCATGGTAGAGATCAATTTCATGTGTTTTCAGTGGCTTTCTCACATTGCCACTTTATTTTATCTTTTCATTATTGTATTTTTCTTCTATGTTTTGAACACAAAATTGAGTAGTCATCTAATATCTATCAAATAAACCTTTTGGTCTTTCTTAGTACTTAAGGATACTTTGTTTATTATTTTTCTGGATTTTTTGCCACTTCTAATTGGTCAAAAACATGCCACATGATCACCGATAAAAAACTAATATTGCACAATTTTTCCGTAAGTACTTTATAGAAAAAGTATATTGCACGGTTATTTTTAGATAACATTATCGTCTACGTTACCAAAACACTTCGTATTCCAGGCGCTTTGAAACAAACGCTTTGATGACCCGAGTTTGAAGCGTAACACAAAATGTGACAGGCGACGTTGATTGTTTCGGTTTCTTTCAAAGCTGATGATGACTTCCAGATGATTACTACAGTTTAAATTTAAGCTTTTAAATTTTCAACATAATCACGGTAGGAGAGTAGGAAATAATCGAATAACATTCATTAAGTGTCTGGAGCCATTGAATAGTGATTATGTTTGATGTTTATTTTTAAATTCCACCTACAATGTAGGCTAGTTACAACATTAGGCCAATCCTACTGCATGTATACGATTTTTATTTTACGAAAGAGTACTAAGCATAAGAGAATGTATCTTAATGTCAATCTGAATCTGTTAATATATGTTTCACATCAAAGTGGATTATTTTAACAGAGAACAAACTATACATTTAATTGACTGTGTCCTTAAGACATGGAGCTACAGGTATAATGGAGTACATGTAGGCCCTACATATGCAATTTACAAACACGCATGCACCGGGTGCATGTAATAAAAGCTTTAAGTGCATCAATTGATACTGTTTTCATATGTTGTTTTTAAATTAAACTTGTTACAAAATCATAAGATTATAACTGTCATCACTAAGCAGAATTTACAATGTGATACTATTTTGCTTCACACCCATTTCAAAATGTAAAAAATCCTGAAAAATAATAAAACAATTATAGCATTATGATTTCGATCAATACATGGTTATATCGACCTCATCAAAATGCTATATTTGTATAATATTGATTATGAACCAATATATATGTAACATATTTAACAAAGTACAACATAGTTAACAAAGTACATACCCCCCCCCCCCTGGTTATAGGTATACACCTTCATGAGGACCTATATACACTGTGTAACACAAGTAACAACTCACCAGGTGGGGTATTTTCAAAGACACCCTCATTTGTGAGCCTCTTTTTCAGGTTACCATCAATCCCACTGACATCAAAATCCAGAAAATTCACCTCTAGAATAGGAAAGGTCAAAGAAGAAAGGTCACAAATATTGTTTGTAAGTTGATCAATGTGCGTTTTGTATTGAGTTTTTTTCTTCGGTGAATTACTAAGTGTTATTTTCTCAAAGTAAGGCCTACTTCAATGACATACATTAAACAGCATCTGTTTCCAAGGGAGGTCTACATCTGAATAAGTCATGTTATCTCTCATTAACAGATTATATCATGTATTTTTTAACCTGAATTAAACAAGTTAAATTGCATTCATGTTAATCAAATAATTTATATTTCTGTTAATTGTATAAGAGCTCAGCTTGACCAATCTACAGATTACTCGGACAAGTTCCATGCCTGTGTCATTTTCATCTATATTACCAGGCACATTTATCTCTGGTATCAGATATTCTTACATGTAACTGTTTGTTGATTAAAAGATAATGATCATGATCAGTTTTATCATCAATTTACACAATATAGATCATCATTAATACTAATAACTTTAATAACATGCATGACTGCATAATATAGATAATATACATACCAACTGCAATCACAGGCACCAGAAATACTAAAAAGATAATAATATATATTCTTAGTAAGTCTGAAATAAAAAAAAATCTAATATGATATCTATACAACTGGATCTAAAATGCATCACTTATATACACTGTAAGTATAACATCTTTGATCATATAAATATAATTTATCGCCCCTCGGACAGAAATGTCCCCAAATGATTGGCGGAGAGCCGTCACATGGTGATCCCCCAACACATTTTAGGGGATCAGTAAATTTTATTATGGTGTAATATGGTGGCTCTCGCCTTCAATTCGCTTCAAAATTTAAACACCATTTCATTACCGTAAAACTATATATTACTTTTTATTTTTTGTGTAAAATTATTTTAAGTCATTTTAATACTTCAAATTAAATAAAATGCATTTTTTAAATATGAGTTGCTTCCCCTACACCAGCTGAAAGTTGATGATGCGGTGAAAGTCAAACGTAACAATGCAAGCGTTTTCTCGACTGTGATTATAAACAAATGGAGGGGTTCGTAGGACATAAATACCATTCATCACTATACAATCAATGTATCAGCATTACTTTAAAGTGATTATAATTACCTCAGAGAGATGCAGAGATGATCAAGGAGATTGCACTTTAAATGTTGGATGGATGTTTGTGTCACTTTTGTTTGTGATGCTTTCAATATACAACCTTGAGTCTTGTGTCATATTGACGTAGGCCTAACAGTTAATTTACTGTACAAGGAACGTCGATATTATTGTTGTTTATAAATTATTTAGTACTTTAATTGTTCTGCAGGTTCCTTATACAGTATATTTGCAGATTCCGAAAATCAATCAATAAATATGTAGGCCCAAGACACTTCTGAATTGTTTTAAAAGCGGCGATTGTTTGTATCCTTCGCCAGCATGATTCAAGTTTGATTTCAGATTCTTGACCAAACAAATAGGAAACAAAAATTTTAAACAGGAAGACCTAATTAAATGAAACAAACCAATGGTCCTTGATGCGATAAATTTGTTATATAGTCAGTTGCTGACCCCCGATAAAGGCATAGAGGGTCAGTAATAAGTATAGGAGGCTCGGGCTAATCTCTCGTCCCCTATAAATCTCAATACTGACCCTCTATGCCTTTATAGGGGGTCAGCAACTGACTATATAACTAAAAATATGCTACAGACTTTGGATTGCAAAAATAACTTTTGAATCCATAATGTATCCAGCTATATCTTTTAATTTAGCCAATCGACATATATAGGAGATTTCAGAAAAGATGGCGATGACGTCACACAAAGGTACACATAAACATAGAGGGAACACAGCCGCTTGGGATGTTTGTTTACATTTTATTGCAATAAATAGTACGACAATCCGAGAACTCTTGCGTTATTTTAATTATAAAAAGGGTACATAAATATATTTATCAAAAATATTTAGATATAACATCTGGTATTCATATATTTTACTTTGTTTATACTCCATTTTCAACCGCCGCGAGAAAAAAACACGGTCGCCATTAGACTGACGTATAAACATTGACAGAAGTTACAAAATTGACAGAAACTACAAATTAAATTCCAAGTTTCCCCAAATATTATACTGACATTTTAATATGCGATTACTGTTTTCTAAGTCTAACTTGTTAAAACACCTTACGATGTGTGATTATGACCAAAATTTGCCTTCGTATAGATCACCCCAAGCGCACGGCAGCCATAACGTACGGTACTGCCGAGATCCCGAATTTCGTCATTTTTCAGAGTCACAAAATTATGTGTTCTGGTTAACTTTTTCGTCAGAAATTTTGGAATTTAGTTTATGACATTCAAATGAGTCATTTTATAGTTACTTTTTATCACATTTTAAAACAAAACTTCGAGTATTTTAGGATTCTCGAAGCCGTGCGTAATGTGTCCTGGTCGGCATTTATAGTAATTACTATCTAGCTATATTCATAAATGTAAATGTAGTCTATCTAACATGTATTCAAATTATTTAAAAGTAATATCATCTCAATTTGAGACTTCACATAACGGCACATGGAATAAAAGTGGCTAAAAAATAAAAAGTAAACTCATGAAATTGAACGATTTCACTATTTTATTTTTCGAGATATCGGCAGCCATACTGTACGTGTGCGTACATGTACACATACATCTTCATTTATGTGTAACAGTGGTTTATACCATTCATTTAAAATAATATATACATGGGAAATTACGAAATATATATCTTTTACACGTACTTATTGAGATATGTGTTGGTAATTACGTATTAATAGTATTTTCCCAATTATTGGCTGTTACCCGAGGTGATCTACCAGCGAAGCCATGCACGAGCAGCCATGGTCTGGCCAGGTGGTTCACATTTCGTTATATTTATATTAATTAGTGTTATGAACAGATTTTTCGTGTATAACAGAAATATGATACATTAAAATCAATCATATATTCATAACTTTTTCACAACATGGATTTCTACGTGTGAACAAAAAGCGGGTACGTGTGACGGCCCGGCACCGCTTCGCAAGCTGGCTTCAACACTAAATCTACACAAATATATTTAGCAATGAACAATTGTAAATATAAATGTCTGTAACATCTGAAACAATAAGAAACTATTTTAAAATCAGAAGCAAGTATGAAAGTGTATACTTTTGCCAACATATCGATTGTGTAGCAGGGATGTACGTATCTGTTATTGTTTTTATTAGTCGCCGTACTGTGTTTGTACCTTTGAGGACCCGGATGTAAACTTTCCGTGACGTCACGCCATCTTTTCTGAAATCTCCTATTGGATCCTGTATGTAACACTTGGATCTGTAAGTCTGGACTGCATGGACAAGCTTAAAGGTCAAGTTGTCCATATTATAACCCATATAACCAGTGGCAGCTTAACTAGATAACCTGGTCAGGTGTTGTTTTTTTGTCCCAGACTCACACCATGCTGACTTAATTATAACTTATTAAGAGATCCATTATATATATATATAGCTATAGTTCTAGGTATTGGGTTAAAACTCTGGACTGAGTAGCAGCTATGTAAACATTATACAAAATGTGTATATATAATTACAATGCTTAATTACCTGATGAGCTTGGGTTTTTTTGTCAACTTACCTGCTGTCAGCAGCAGATGTAAAGTGGACCTCATCTTGAGTCTCATACACTCTTATAGTATTTGACCTGTAAATATCCAAATGTGCATGTCATAAAGCAATATTACTTTTCAAAATTCGTCTTCATAACAGCTACATACACTGTCTATATATATATAGAGTAAATGCATATTGAAACTAAACTGGCAGAGGCCTGGACGTTATGAACGTTACGATGAAGACTATTTTAACAAATCCGTACTTCATATGGGGATATTGAATACAAACAAATATACATAATGACGACTTCGATTACAGTAAGTGTAGTTTACTATACAATAAATATAATATAAACAAAAATGTTGACCACCCCTCTTTTCTGGATGAACGGCTCATTCGGTAATATGCCGATAATTAAAGCAATAAAAACAATACCTTACCTGTGACAGGTGCGATTTCTACAGGTGAGATACTAAATAAGAAATTCCGATTGCCGAAAGTTATTAATTTCCCAAAGCCATACGATCGGTTTCTTTAGTATTCCTACGAGCCTGTAGATGTATATGCACACCCTGTATGTGTGTATATTCCAGTATTGAAAATAGCATGACCAGTCTATTGATTGACGAAAACCGGTTTTGCAGGTTGTTTATTTATAGTTGTATTGTTGAATGCTCCACCTCTAATTTTCTGGTGTGGTTATAATTTTACTTGACAAAGTTTTAACGAAAAGAAATTATAGTAAATTCCAATATTTTAGAGACCTAAAACTATATCAATATCTTATTACATTTTGAAATAATAAATTAAAAATTGCAGGTTTGATTTTACAGAAACAATTGACAAATATTGAAAAATGAGAAAATAAAATTTCTTTATTTTGTTTTGGTGGTTTCGGTTTTATACTCACACAAGTAAAATGGCCGCCAAAGTGCGAAGAGGCGGAACGAAGTCCCACCCTCGCACAGTCTAACACGCCCATACAAACCGGTCTTGGAAGTTATGAATAGAAACAGCCTGGGTTGAATGTTGGTGTCAGGCAGGGCGTACAGCAGCTTCGTCGAGGTAAGAAAGATGCAATTTTATCCTAACTTTCTGTTGTTTACTTGTATTAAATTGATGTAGATCGTTGTTAAACGACACAACACCTTTCAACTTATCATTACGTTTGCTTATATCTTTATATTGGCAATTTATTTTGTAAATAACAATAACACAAAATTTTCCTTTTTACCGTAGATTTGCCTTATACAGTTAAACTAATGTTGTTTTACCAGATCTTCGGTCTAGATAACCATTTTTTTTTAAATTTTGGCCATATTATTATCCAATATAAAGTTGGTTTGATCTACACATAAAACTATATGTAGGACAGTGTATGTTATTGTAATGAAGAGAGGCCATGGCATGCATGATGTAGGTACACTATAGATATGACCTATAGTTGATTCCATCCCTTTGAATCCTCATCACATTAAATTACGATAACAAAAGGAGCAAAACATGAATGAATGTAGACCATATGGTTATTGTCACTCAATGGATTCCTCCAAAGAAGAATTCATAAAAATGTACATCAAAAATTAAATTTATAGATCGACAGTCCTGATATAGAGAAAATAAAGAGATTAATAAACATGTACTGACAAACTAAAGTGGAAAAAAGTCACTACCCAATATAATATTCATGGATATATAGGATCTACTGTATCCATAATTATGTTGTAATATCCATAAATCAGTTTACATATAAGATCTTTCCCCAATATACCATTTCTTCTTTTATGTTTATTACCCTCCCGCCACCAACCACCTCTTGCTTGATATTATTGCTGATCACTAATTTCTTCGGAACCTCTGGAGAGACATGCATGCAGACATTACTTATAATATATATATATGACTGAAGGCAATTCCTTAAAGGGGGCAGCCAGATGTTTTAATATGAATCATGCACAGCATGGAAAGAGTGAAGCCCTACTTGTTTATTTTATTTTCTATTTCATGTAGAAGACATAATTCAGAAATAAAAGGGCACACTTTAAACTATAGAAGTATATGATGTAATAATTGTCTAGCATAAATTCAAAGAAATGAACTCAAAGATTCAGATTTCCTTGTGTCCATTCAAGGTCTGGAGTTGCCGCGTATGTTTAGGGGCCGCGTTGGCCGAGTGGTTAAGATGTACTGACATATTACCACATGCCCTCCACCTCTTGGTCGCGAGTTCGAATCCCATGTGGGGCAGTTGCCAGGTACTGACCGCTGGTCGGTGGTTTTTCTCCGGGTACTCCGGCTTTCCTCCACCAACAAACCTGGCACGTCCTTAAATGACCCTGGCTGTTAATAGGACGTTAAACTAATCAAACCAAACCAAAACGCATATGTGAATCCTATGATTTCTCCCCATTTGTTGACGTTATGTGACGTCAAGATTCCTTGTGCTCATCTTCGCCTTGGTGGATATTTTGACTGCATTCCATAACTTTTAATTCTCAAAGTGTTATTATTCAATAATAAAAAATATTTAATTACTCCTGTTATGCATTTGCATTAGTTAAATATATACAGGGGTGTAAAAATCCACTAGCCCGACGCCCGGTGTCATATCAAAAAAGTATCCCCCATCAAAAAAGTATCCGGATACTTTTTCTGCCCATCAAAAAAGTATCCACCCTATCAAAAAAGTATCCCCCCATTGTCTGTTTATGCTTTCCAAATAAAGATTGGTAATGTTAAGAAAATAAACAGAAAATCAGCAGTATATGCCTATATAGGTGACAAAGTGACTGTACAGGTAGTAAATTACACCTGGTCTACCTGTATTACATAACAGCACAGTGGGGGGGTCACACCTGACACTGATACAGGTAGAGGGCACCTATAAAATTACCTGTGTGTATATATATATATATAGCTACCACATCATCACAACAGTGAGAATAAGCATCAATCCAAAACCAAACTATGAGATAAAATTTGTTTTGAAATGTAACTATCTAATTATACTTTTTAGTGTACAGATATAACATGAAACTTGCATTTTATGTATACACAATTAAATAAGCGACAGCTGTGTATACTAACTGCATGCACTATAGTCATATAAGTGTAATTAAATACATGTATATAGTAAGGAAATAATAATGATTATAGAGAATAGATAATATCTAAAAACTAATGTTAGAAATGCTTTAACTAATTTTATGTGATCAACAAAATAATACACAATTAAATTAAATACAATCAGAAACTTTTTTAACATCATGGTATATTATGCTGATATATGTGTTCCAATATGAGTTCCAATATGATTCGATCATTAAAATAATTAGAGTTGGTGTTCGGGGAAGACCCCAATATAATGAAGCATTATGAACATGCCGTCAGATATAAATGTTATTGCAAATTGGAAACCTAATATATTTCCAATAAATAAATGGTGTATACAATGTATGTATATATTTTTTTTATGATCAATTTGTTTGTTAAAGTGTCTGCATTGATCAAGATTAAATACATATACAATACCTATGATTCAATAATTGACATTAATTGTAATACACATGTAGAAGAAAGGATATAATTATCAGGGATTATCTCAGGGCTATACATGTAGCTAAGCATTGTTTTTATCAATACCACACAACAATTAATACAATAGGTGGGACCTGTTTTAGCATTTTATGGATGCAGACACAGGGCAGACAGAAGATATTGGATGGTGTTGAACATTAAATGAGCTGCCAAATATGAGTTTTGAAAAATTACCTGTACAAATTTTTATAACATCATTCAGGTTTTTTGTGTTTGATATGCGTCAACATCCGACTATCTACTATAATATATAAAATGAATTTGAAATCAATTATAATCAATCATTATCTTTTTTTCAATGAAATCATCTTTAAACTAAAATACTACTGTATGTACATGCATGTATGGTGCTCAATAAAATTCTTAGGGAGAATTACAAAGTAAATATCTTTAAATCCAATTATGGAATGCCATATATCACAATTTACGTGTACAAATAATATTTAAGAGTTCAAAATGAATTTGGCAGTAAAATCAACCACTGCAACAATCATACAGTGAAATGCGTACTTATATGCATTAAAACTAATTAGGTAAAAAATTTAATGTGGGTGTGGTCTACAAATTCATTTCACATTTCCACAGTGTTATTTAGTAATATTGTGAATGGACTTCTGTAGGTATGTTTTCATCTAAACCTGCATAGATCAAAAACATGTTTATCTTTCAATCTGAATGATTTTCACACCATCAAACATTTCACCCCGCTATGGACCATATAGCTTTAAGATTTGGAAAGCATATATACATATATATACATCAATAATTCAATCCTCAATATGTGTTAACTGGAATTTTACAAACAGGGAGGATAAATAAGTGTGTTATCTTGGGGGGATACATATCTGATGTCCATGCATGCATAGAAAAATTTATCTAGGGGAGATAAGTGTAATATCAAAGGGGGAATACATATTTGATGGCTATCGAGAAAATATCTAGATAGAAATTAGTGGAATATCTAGGGTGGATACATATTTGATGGCCATCAAAAAAGTATCTAGGGGGAATTAGTTGTGATATTTAGGGGGATACATATTTGATGGCTATCGAAAAAGTATCTAGGGGAGATAAGTCTAATATCTAGGGGGATACATATTTGATGGCCATGAAAAAGTATCTAGGGGGAGATTGTAGTGATATCTAAGGGGGATACATATTTGATGGCCAATAGAAAAAGTATCTAGGAGATAAGTCTAATATCTAGGGGGCATACATATTTGATGGCCATCGAAAAAAGTATCTAGGGGCGAGATTAGTGTTGATATCTAGGGGGGATACATATTTGATGGCCATAGAAAAAGTATCTAGGGGGAGATTAGTGTGATATCTAAGGGGGATACATATTTGATGGCCATCGAAAAAGTATCTAGGAGATTAGTGTAATATCTAGGGGGATACATATTTGATGGCCATCGAAAAAGTATCTAGGGGGAGATTAGTGTGATATCTAAGGGGGATACATATTTGATGGCCATAGAAAAAGTATCTAGGGGGAGATAAGTCTAATATCTAGGGGGATACATATTTGATGGCCATCGAAAAAGTATCTAGGGGGAGATTACTGTGATATCTAGGGGGGATACATATTTGATGGCCTTCGAAAAAGTATCTAGGGGAAGATTAATGTATATCTAAGGGATACATATTTTGATGGCTATCGAAAAAGTATCTAGGGGGAGATAAGTCTAATAATATAGGGGGGATACATATTTGATGGCCATCGAAAAAGTATCTAGGGGAGATTAGTGTGATATCTAGGGGGATACATATTTGATGGCTATCGAAAAAGTATCTAGGGGGAGATAAGTCTAATATCTAGGGGGGTACATATTTGATGGCCATTGAAAAAGTATCTAGGAGATTAGTGTAATATCTAGGGGGGATACATATTTGATGGCCATCGAAAAAGATCTAGGGGGAATTAGTGTGATATCTAAGGGGGATACATATTTGATGGCCATAGAAAAAGTATCTAAGGGGAGATAAGTCTAATATCTAGGGGGGATACATATTTTGATGGCATAGAAAAAAGATCTAGGCGGGAGTAAGTCTAATATCAAGGGGGATACATATTTGATGGCCATCGAAAAAGTATCTAGGGGGAGATTAGTTAATATTTAATATGTATTCCCTCTAGATAATCATACTAATCTCCCCCTAGATACTTTTTCGATGCCATCAAAATATGTATCCCCCTTAGATATCACACTAATCTCCCCCTAGATACTTTTTCGATGGCCATCAAATATGTATCCCCCCTAGATATAATACTAATCTCCCCCTAGATACTTTTTCAATGGCTATCAAATATGTATCCCCCCTAGATATCATACTAATCTCCCCCTGGATATTTTTTCTATGGCCATCAAATATGTATCCCCCCTAGATATTTAGAAAATCTCTTCTATAAAACACACTGTACTTCTTTTATGGCCCATCAAATATGTATCCCCCTAGAATATAATACTAATCTTCCCCCAGGATACTTTTTTTGATGGCCATCAAAATGTATCCCCCCTTGAATTTAGACTAATCTCCCCCTGGATACTTTTTCAATGGCTATCAATTATGTATCCCCCTAATATTAGACTAATTTCCCCAAGATACTTTTTGATTGCCGATCAAATATGTACCCCCCCTAGATACTTTTTCGATGACCATCAAATATGTCTCCCCCCTAAAATATTCCACTAATCTCCCCCTAAATACTTTTCGGTGGCTATTTAAAATGTAATTTCCTCCCTAATATTAGACTAATCTCCCCCCAAGATATTTTTTTCGATGGCCATCAAATATGTATCCCCCCTAGATATTACACTAATCTCCTAGATACTTTTTCGCGTGGCCATCAAATATGTATCCCCATAGATTTCAGGTAGACTAATTAGCTCCCCCTGAGTGATATCTATTTAATGGCTAACGTATATATGTATCCTCCATTAGATTTTAGACTATTATGCTTCCCATAGATACTTTTTCGATTGCCACCAAATATGTATCCCCGCCTTAGCTATTAGACTTATCTCCCCCTAGATACTTTTTCAAGGGGCCAGTCAAATATTGTAATTTCAACCCTTTAACTGGATTTATTAGAGAAATTCTCATTCTATATACACACTGTACTTTTTTTTATGCCATCAAATATGTATCCCCCCATAGATATCCTATACTATCTGCCTCCCTAGGATACTTTTTCGAGGGCCATTCAAATATTGATATCCCCCCTAGATATCATCACTAATTCTCCCCCTAGATAACATTTTCTGTGTGTCCATAAAAATAGTGGTATCCCCCCTTGAATTTGACTAATCTCCCCCCTGTGATTAACTTTTTCGATAGCTATACGAATATGTATCCCCCCTAAGGATATTAGACGTATACTCTCCCCCATAATACCTTTAACGATGGCCAGCAAAATATGTATCCCCCCCTAGATATTTAGACTCATCTCCCCCCCTAGATTACTTTTAGTTCTATGGCCGATCAAATATGTATCCCCCCTTTAGTTATTAAAGAAAATCGTGAATTCGTATATACACACTGTTATCTTCTTCGTATGGGCTATCAAATAATCGTATCCCCCCTAGATAATCATACTATAATTACCTCCTAGATACTATTTTTCGGATTAGCCATCAAAAATTGTATCCCCCCTAGATATTAGACTCATCTCCCCCTGCATACTTTTCTGAATAGTCTGGAATCAATATACATTACGTACCCCTTGATAGTAGAACTTTCTCTCCATAGCATACTTTTTCTGTGGCTATACAAAATAGTGGACTTAATTCCTTCTAGATATGACACTTAAATCTCCCCTAGATTACTTTTTTATGAACCATGAAAATATGGTACTCCCCCTAATTTCCCACATTTTGATAATACAAGTATCTCCCCCAAATACTTTCTTTTGGTCATTCATTTCAAATATATATTTATTTCAATCTATAGATATTTATCAATTAAATTTTCCTCTGATGGACTATAATAACTTATAACTGTACTGTACCTCCATCATGAGTATTATGATATAATTTTTTTCAACACGACTACCTTTTTAACATAAGTATCTCCCTGAGATGTTTCAACAAAATACTGCCTTAAGATTTATTTCCATATTACATGGACAAAACGTATAATATATAATACCTGCATATATATAGTGTATATCCTAATATAAAGTTGAATTACAATTGACACACATTTTACACTTATATTCACTATAAAATGATTACATTGTATTCATCAAATTAGTAAAATATTATCTGAAATAAATATGACAAGTTTTATTTTATTTTTTTTTCCAGCATCCAAAGATCAATGCAATTCAAATATGTATCCCCCCTATTATCCAATTGGTACCATATATAAGACATATAACTTTATAAATGTCGTTTGTATCTATATAACCAAGGTCTTGATAAATTGAATAATCGATAATTTATATGAATTTGAAACATAATATGCAAGTAATGAGCTATTATATATAACTTCGTTTTAAACATATGGTTGCCATTGAAAACATCTCTGTATCAATTGCGAAGCACAATAAATCATGGGATTGATGTTATCCTTACAGGTAAAACATTTGGTTAATACCACTGTGTACAGGTGGACTAATCTGACAGTGCCTATATAATAGACACACCTGTACCTGTCCGTTCCCGACCACTTAATTAGGTAGTTAGGTAATACTCTGGACCAGTGCTAATTACGTACCTGGTACTTGTAAAGGGACTCCTGGTCATATCTTTTATGGACCATTTTGATTTACTGCACCAACTAAAATTATCAACCAAATCACTATTGAGTCATGGGGGGCGAACTTTTTGATTAGGGGGGATACTTCTTTGTGGCGCAAAAAAGATATCCCCGGATACTATTTTGATGGGCAAAAAAGTACTCCGGATACTTTTTTTATGGGGCAATTTCATATGACACCGGGGCTACCAAAATTTCAGCTTGGGCTAGTGGAAATTTTATAAGCCATACTAGCACCGCGGGTAGTGACTTTTATCAAAAGGATATTTCAAAATGAAAAACATTTCAATATTAAGTTTCATAATCACACTTTAAAACATTGCCAATTCTATGTAATATTCGTATCTAACTTTAAATCTTAATCCGAGTCATGTTGTCTAATTTATTTATGACGTGTAGACAAGGACAGTCTAGACCTCCGATCACCACCAGTGAATTAAAGTTGATGATAGCATTTCATGTGGAAAGTTATCGTAATTTGCAAACAAGTTCTAGGAAAAACAATATACAAACCATCAAAATCAGTATCCTCAGCTACAGCATCAGTAAATTTTAATAGGTTACAAAAAATGATTTTAAAGAACTGGAGATCTAATTCCTCAAAAAAAGTCTTGCAGCAAAGCCTGCCTGGCAAGCAAGGCCAAGCCAAAATTTGATTATGGTTTTCTAATTATCCAAATTCATAAAGGTCAGGGCATCCAGAATCCGGTTTTAAGGATTAAAAAAACCACTCTAAAATATTACTATGTTTCTAGATATATTCATATCCA
>SAYR01052160.1:1776406-1811790 GCA_004382745.1 Argopecten irradians irradians | reverse complement strand
CCGTGACGCTAAATATAACGTTTCGGGGCACGAGAAAAGATAGGAAATGGAGTAGGAAGAGCAGAGTATATAGAGAAAGCATAGAGTGAGGAGTCGTCTACTATACCTATATATCTATTAATTTGGAAGACGACTCCTAGATTCTAAAATGTCCTACCATGGCATCGTCTAGCAGTAACTAGCCCTACCCATCAAGAGCAGGGGGAAAGGAAGGAACCTAACCTATCAATTTGGTATATAGATTCTATAATTTTGAAGCCCTTCTAATTTATCTATGTGAAAATATCTAGACTATGACCTGTACCTATACCTAACCTCTGGGCCGGCGTTATCACACCTACTCTTCATCGAAAGACCGCAGAGGGGTTTTTATCGTGCAAGGCTGGGCATTCTCACACGGGACACCGTCTTTAAGTCCCATCCGACGGACTAAGTGTTAGTAGTTGTCGTGCGCGTGCTCGTGAATTTTTTGGTGTCCCTACATTTAAACACAAACCAAGACTGACTCCATACAAAAACTGTTCTTCTTGTCAATGTCTCTGCTTTCTGTATTGCCATACCAATCTTTCGACACATAATATTGTACATTCCGACGTTTTTAAAGTATGTTTGTGCATATTGTGACATTAGTTTTTGTGAGGGAGTAGAGAATTTTAGTAGGACGACTATAGGAAGTTATTATAGAAAGAGGGTGTTGAGCCGAAAGTGCATGTATGGATAATTTGGAAAATTAATAGATAAAAAAAAAAACTATTAAATAAATAAATAGATAAATATTTCTACGATAGTGGACAACAGAGTGGGAATTGAAAACATGAGGGCAGGAATGGGGATTGTATACGGGGTTGGGGGGGGGATGGGTGGTTGTCGATGGATGTGTGGTGTGTGATGTGTTGGCTGGTTGTTTACTTCAGTTCTCACTCCTGGTGTTACTAGAGTGCCCCATCAATGGGGACGAGCCTGGAAGAACTCCCGATGCCATTGTTGTATTTGTTAAAAAAAGGGGTGTGTTGACGAGGTTATGAGTTCCGATGGGTGGTGTGTGATGTGTTGGCTGGTTGTTTACTTCAGTTCTCACTCCTGGTGTTACTAGAGTGCCCCAGCAATGGGGACGAGCCTGGAAGAACTCCCGATGCCATTTGTTGTGATGTTTGAATTATCCCTATATTTGTTTTGCGACGTGATGTCAGTATTGATATATGTTTATGGAGAAGAGGAATAGACAGGAGGTAATGGGGAGGAGTATTGTGCTATGTTCTTTGTGAGAGATGGAGAAAGATAGAGTGTGAGGAGAGTGGTGGGAGAAGATAGAATTTTTGGAAGTGAGAGAGGACGTAGAAGATATAGGGGAGAAAAGAACAGAGTGTGGTGGCCAATCAGGTTCACCACCCCGACCTATTTCTGGGCAACCCATAGTAAGGATATGGCGATGGTTTATTGAATGGATTTCACCCTTAGATAGTATGAAGATAGCTGAGAGGGGTTGGACGAAGTATGATGGCCTTTCAGATCCCCCGCCCCGACCTATTTCTAGGCATCCCATAGTAAGGAAAGGGTGACGGCTTATTGAATGGGTTACTTACTTAGTTCCTGTTATGTTTTTGTATATGGAAACCGAGAAGAGAGGAGAGAGAGAGAGAGATAGAGGGAGAGAGAGAGAGAGAGAGAGAAATGGTATGTTGGCCAATTAGGTCCACCGCCCCGACCTATTTCTAGGCAACCCATAGTAAGGAAATGGTGACGGTCTACTGAATTGGTTACATGCCATGTTTCTATTTGTGTGAGTGTTGTATATTTAGGGATAATGTGTGTTATATCTTGTCATAAAAGTCTATTGTTCTGAGAAAGTTGAGTAAAAGTGTGTGGACTATGCTGTCAGCGCGGGCTTTTATACCCTCGGATTTTGTCAATCCGGGTCTTACAAACGCTTTACTCGCTAGCGTAAACTTGACTAGCCAAGCGTGTAATACACCGAGACTATAAACAGGAAACCCGGACGCACACATGTTATAAATAAATATACGGCGATGTCTGATCGGTATGTGTTTATTATTATTCATTACAAATGCTGTTTACACGAGGCGCTTTATACTTACTAACAAGTGATTTTGAAATCACTCTCTACACCAGCGCTATGGTCGTCGAATGAGTGGTAGGGGTGTCTGTGTTCTGTTCCGAATGTATTTACTTGTATTTGTATTTTGCACTATGTGTATACATGTATGTATGTACTGAACTAAACTGAACGATATGAAACAATCAAGCTTCTGTAACGAAGCTGCGGTGCGCTTCGTTGCTATATTTTCCGGAAATTATATTAACCGAGACTTTGGCGGGAATTTGCTGGGCTCGAAATCTCGGGACTGCGCCGAGACTTTCAGTTTTCTACCGGGCCTTGAGAGGTGAGGATTGTGTTTTTGAATCCTATGTAATTTTTATATATTTGTCGCCCATCCTTTCCCTAATTTGCTGTTATCGTATAGTATGGAAATGCATTAACATTACTGTGTGTGTATTTTTCGCTGTCAGTCGATATTTTTGCCATATTTTTGAGTTTGAAATACTTGTGAAATTGTGCAATGACGGACTTGGCATGTCTCGCTTTTAGACGGGTTTCGATAGTATTTAAAAGTCTTCACTCTTGTGTTGAGAGCTGTTGGTAGGCTGGAAAAGAGTGGGAGCCTCCTGTGTTGAGTTTCGGGGTTAACCGTTAAGGAAATATTTTGAGAATCTTCGCTGGAGAACGGTGTTTGTGAAATTGGAGGTTAAACTATCGATAATCGGCCCGGTGTGTAGCGCCACGTGCTCGGTCTTTCATTGATGGGCAGGAGTTAATTCTGATAGCGAAAACGTGAGAATATTAGCACCAAAACTATCCATTACACATTTCTTCCCACTGAGCCACGCGGTATTTTCTTGTTGTCGCCTTTACACATGTTAAATATTAATAAACTGTAAAATGAATTTGATGTCGTCCATTGTCCATACTCAATAGTACCTTTGAATATTGTAGCGAGACATAGGAATCTGCAAGCTAACGCGGCAGTCGAACCCAGGGCAAAACAAATTAATTGTATAATTCTCACTCTACGCTAATGGCTGCGGTCGTAGCAAAACAAGTCGTTACACTTCTTTGTACCTATTGGCGCCTCGCGACTTTTTAAAGCTAGCGCTGCATAGTGTTAGGTCTATCTGTATTATGATCATAGATTGTATCGTAAATTAAAAAAAAAAACAGAACAACAATCCCATATTTTTCGACCGCTGTCAAAACTATCGATACATGTGTGTAATATCGTACTGTACATGTTTTAATTACTCTATAATCTTAATAATGAACGGTGTTTTCTAAATAGAGGTATATATTATCAGATCAGGTAGGGTGTAGACACGATGAGTCCATGCATGTTCAATGGAATTTAAAGAATCATTCTGCCTTTAACGGTTGTGAAACATAATAAAAAGATTTAATTGTCGGGACATTCTAGACACATACGACAAGTCAATTCTCCATATATGAAAATTGCTTGATATATTTAACAAATATCCCGTTGTTTATGTTTTAAATAAAAAAAAACCTACATCTTGTAGTTTCTGAAAACCACGTTAAAGTTTTAACGAGCAAATAGTGACCCCTCTTGCGATGTTGTCAGATCCTCTATTGAACGGGGTGATTAAAGGCACACTATACGTAACTATTAGCAAATATTCAAGTTAAACTCGACTCCGATATTGTTCGTATTTGTAGATGTAGTTGAAATTAAGATATATTAAAGAGTATTTATAATGTTTTTTAATAACTTTGGAACAGCAGTTCTTGAAAGTCGATGCATGTAAACATGCCTTCATTTTAAACTGGTCGCCATAGAAGTTACGATTATTGCCGAACGGAAGTCGGAAAGTTCATGACCCATTTTCGGAAGAGTTCGGACAGACGTTACGTAGTTACGATAGTCACATGACGTTCTCGGCAACGGCGTTACAATGTCGGCTAACTTCGGCTTGTTTGACTAAGTGGGACCCACCTAGCGATGTTCAATATTTATTTAATTTTTATCAAAATATTCCTAATCATAATCGCTCATCTTGACTTCGATTTAGTCCCGTCTCTGCATGATTTACAACAGGATTTTTTTTTCAACATTCTTCTAAATCATAAAAAAATAAGAAAGATACGGATATTGGGCCTTTAAAAAATATGTATTTTAATCAGATTGGTTGCTGTGTATATAAGTATTAAAATATATCTAACATGCAAAATTTGTCAAATATGAAACCTCATGTGTTTAATATTTGACCAATTTCGGTAACTATATTGTCATTTGTGACAAAAGACGTTGAGATAGGTTTTACGTTTCGAGAAAACTAAATCCAACGCAATAAGGCAGCCAAGCACTGAAGCCCACTGACATAAACTACCATAGACTAGTCACTTTCTACTATAGCAATATAGTGGTGGGGTGCGTGATAGGTATGCATTTGCATTGTATGTGTGTTGTTCTGGAGGTAAAAGCGTTGAAAGATATGATCTGTCTCAGAATTGGTCTCAGTATAGAATCACAGGTTAATCTCAGGTAACAGTGTAAGATCGATCAATAAATCAATCGTATACCATATTTTATTCCATATTAAACTGTAATAAGGTAAGTATGCTCAAAGTTAATGAAATGGTACGTATAACAGCAATATGTTGCAGGATTCAAAAGTAGTCCCCCACCACATCACATAAAGTTGATTTAATAGTAGATTTGCAAGAGGATGGTGTATAAGAAATTGGAATTAGTTAAAATTATCTATACTGTTAAAGACAAGATATTTCTGAGTATCAACTAAAAGATAACATCAAAAGTCATCCTAACATTTACATTGTATTAAAAGGTGGAACTCATCCCTAACGTCATTTGATAAATAAATATGTACAAAACATATTTTCTACAGGCACTATTATCCCTGTATACCGACCCCTGCATTGCAGGTAGGGCGTTAGAATTGTCCCTGCTGCCCCTTATTGCATGATTGTTTAATGCGACTACGTTGCAATCTGATTAAAATACAAATCCTTATTTTCATTTCGTTAGATCCTCTATGGAACGCAGTGGTTATAAGGATCTGTATTTCAATCAGATTGACTACATTGAGGATACTATCTTTTCTCATTTTCCTAAATATTCCTAATGTCTCCCTTGACACCGACTCAGTTTTGGCCTTCTGTTGAGCATTCGCCCCTGTGAGGTAGGCACTGAATTCTTTCCCCTGGCCGAGACACACCAAAGTCTATAAAAATGGTAGTTTCGGGAGTAGAACGGCTGGTTTGCCCTTATAATAATAATAATAATAAAATCTTTTATTTAACCAGGGTTACATATTTAGACAAGTCTAATTTACAATATGGCCCTGCATCAATATATACAGTTATCACAGACAACAATTTAATACAGACAATACCTTAATTAAAAAGGCATATACATTCATATCAACATGTAAATATGGTTGCTTTCTAAAATATTGGTAGATAGTATAAAACTAAAATTGTGAAAATACATCCTTTAAATATTTTTGTTTAAAAACAGCAACACTGGGAGCATTTCTAATATCATTGTTCAATCCATTTAGTACATTGGAACAAGTGTAAACAAATGAACACTTAAAATAACTTGTTCTAGCATTAGGAATATAAAACTTATTTGAAATTGAAGATCTTGTATTTCTCATTCTAACATCCTTAATATAGGTAAACATGTTACTGAAGACACTAGGAGTATCCCCATGTAAAATTTTGTAAGCAAGAACAGCTTTCCTAAAAATAAAATAGTTTTCTATTGGCAGCCACTTCAACTGAGTAAAAAGTACTTTGGATGGTGTTAAAATATCTCTAACATTTAGTAAAACTCTTGCTGCTCTTTTTTGTAGCTTGCACAATTTATGAATATAAGATTTGTTACTGGCCTCACTCCAAACAACAGAGCAATATATAAATTGTGGAAAAACTATACTTTGGTAGACTTTTTTCAGAACATCATTTGACATAAATGGCCTTAGCCTTTTCAGAACACCAATCTTTTTTGAAACTTTCTTTGATACATAGTCAATATGGTCTTTTCATGAAAGACAACGGTCAACAAAAACTCCAAGGAGTTTTGCACAATGTACAGATTCAATATGAAAATAATTTATATTTAAATTCAACTCTCGGCATTTGGATAACCTCTGTGCTGCTCCAATCATCATGCACTGGGTTTTGTTCAAATTCAGACTGAGTTTGTTTTCTCTCATCCACTTGATTGTACAATGTAAATCATCTTTCATTTGTGCCTCTAAAAGATCTACTGACTTATTTCTCACACTTTGTGAGGTATCATCGGCATACATAATTACAGTAGAATGTTTAAGACATTTAGGATAATCATTTATATTCAAAATAAACAGCAGTGGCCCAAGTATTGAACCCTGTGGTACTCCAATATCTATAGGTTTAAAATCAGACATGACATCGCTTGTGATCTGTTTGTCAGATAAGACTCAAAGAACCTTAATGTTAGGTTTATGTAAAAGAACAGCATGATTAACAGTATCAAATGCTTTTCGAAGGTCGATAAATACAGCACCAGTTAGAAAACCTTCATCAATATTTTTAAGCCATTTATCTACAATATTAACTAAAGCTGTATCAGTAGAATGATTTGGACGAAATCCAAATTGTCAATCACTTAAAAGTTTGTTCTTAGAAAGAAAATCATACAGAGTATTATGAACATGCTTCTGTAAAATCTTACTAAGAACACATAATACAGAAACAGGTCTGTAGTTATTGACCAAGTTGGATTCACCAGCTTTAAAAATAGGAGTAACCTTGGCATTCTTCCATTCAGAAGGAAAAGTTCCATTAGAAATGGACATGTTAAACAAAAAGGTCAAGGGTGACACAATAGAGTCACCGGCTATTTTAAGTAGTTTCACTGAAATACCATCAACACCAGTAGCCTTACCATCAGCCATTTTCTTGATTTCACCCAGAACAAAATCTGGTGTAATATTTGGTATAAAATAAGGACTGTCTGTAACAAAATTATCTACTGTTGGTAAACTATCATCAAAGGTTTTACCAATTACAGATCTAATATTACAGAAAAAATCATTAAAGGCATTAGCAACTTCTACTTTTTCAGAAATAGTACTTCCGTCAACTTTTAAATTAACGGTCAATGTTCCTAGGTAAAAATTCCTTTATCTTTTTCCACAGTTCTTTAGAATTCTTAGAACATTGCATAACAGATTCATCTAAATAGTTTTGTTTGGCTTGCCTAATTTTAAAAAGAACTCTGTTTCTACAAGCTTTGTACAATGGCCAATCAGATTCTAAGTTAGAACATCTGGCTTTGCTATGCAGATAATCACGATTATGCATTTCATTTAGAATATCGTCATTAGACCATTGAGCAGAATGTGCTTTAACTCGTTTTTCACACAAAGGTGCATGTTCATTTATAACACCCAGAAAAAGATCTTTAAATGCAGTCCAAACATCATCTATATCTTCAAACACCTCAATAGAACTCCAAGGAACCTTTTGCATGTCAGCAGTCAGGTCTTTTAGGTTAACGTCCTTGAATTTCCGGTATTGGACAGTTTTATGAGAGTTAAGGGACCTTCCCCTAAGCTTACGGATGGCATATACAAGGTGATGGTCACTACATCCCAAAGGAATAACCCCGGAGACAATATGCCCAATAAAGTCTGATGTATAGATATGATCTATGAGGGTACTTGAGTCTCTGGTTTCCCGCGTTGGTACAGTGATTTGTTGCCGTAGGTTGTATAGCAACATCAAGTCTTTCAGTTTGGAAGATTTCAGTTCATCAACATTGAAATTCCCGAGTACCACTAAGTTAATCTTTTCCGCGGACAATTTTTCCATGACAGAGTCAAATCGGTCATACCAGTTAGCTAATTCATTCGGTGGTCTATACACGGTGACACACGTAATTGGTGAGGAGTTGTTATGCCTAATAGTAATAGATAGTAGTTCCAGGTCAGTTTCACAATACTCAGCAGCTGAGGATAATGTATTAAGGACATATGTAACAACACCTCCACCACGCCTGTTCCGGTCCTTACGATACATACTGTATCCAGAAACAGAAAGTTCACCATCTTCAATTGAGTCATCCAGATGACTCTCAGAAATTGTTAAAACATCAAAAGTTTGGTTTCTTATTAAAATTCTTATATAATCCAATTTGCTAATGTGAGAGGTCTTCTTATCAGTATAATGGACCGGGTGGGGTGTGTTGCTTGATGTCTTCGGCGGCATGCTTGAGTGATACAGCACTATAAAAAGTGCAAGTGTTCCACTATACAAGAAGTCACAACATGAATATACCACAGTCTCTCAAAATATACACTCGCACTTCATACACGCAACAAACCGCATACATGGGAGGCCTTCCTTACAAGACCCTAGCTATTAATAGGACATTAATTAATCAAACAATCATCTTCTTCCATTTTAATGTCAATTTCGTTATCGATACCAAATACTACAACGGGTGCGTTTACTCATTAAAGATGCTCCATAGCCGACAGAGTATAATTGGTGTTAAATCGTGTATAAATATGCCTAATTAACACAAAAAATAATATAACATAATTTATTTCGCCTGTGGTGCATGTGCAATCAGTACTTCATTCCATATAGCATATAGTGCCACGGAATTTTTTCGGGATGCAATTAATTATTTTTCATATTTTTAACTTGAGGTAGAATTAGAAGCTCAAATTTTTAAATGGTGGTAATGGTGTAAAGTAAGTAACTTTTGTAACTGAAGAAAAGTACTAAAGCGTCTGTTTTTGATAGTGAAAAAATAACATTTGTCAGCGGTGGAGCATCTTTAAACAAAGACGTACCTGTAATGAAACATATTAACTGTATAGAAGTTATCTATAATCGTGATTTGTGGAGATATGAAATTATAATCCTGATTTTAACTTAATAAATGCCTATCGTTATTGAAGGGAAGGGATATTTGAACACTGATAATGATCAACCCATGGGTTATCAATACACACTGTTAACGTAACAGTGGACTAAATCTCTGTACTTTATTCATGTTATATGTCATGTCACCCTCAGAATTATAAAATAAGAGAAATAGTTTGTACAGCTTATACATACACACTTAACTTAAGTGTAATATCGCAATGTGTTAGGTTGTTTTTAAAATCTACAGAGAATAGGTATAATCTAAAAATAGTTTTGTATTCCCAGTTCCGTGTATATCTATTATTAAATATATAAAAGGGTATGGGTCGAAGATTAACTGACGTATTACAACGGTTAGTGCGATATGCCTTAATTATGTTATATTAGATAACCCACACATTCACACCTTCCGGCTATCGTAACTTAGTTATTATAGCGACAGACAGACGAGACCATCCGGACAATACGTATCGTGCCCTAAATAGTTTATCTATATGTTTTATTTGTGTTTGTTGTTTTCGTTTTGAGGAAAATATGTGATCGTCTTTAATATGCATTTTATTTGTTATTTCTGCATCAAGAGATGCATCAAGAGCCAAGTTCCTCGAATATTCGTCAATAATTGGCCCACACTGTTGAATTTTACCTCTTTGTCCTATATACGGGCAATATATTTACGTGTCTTTTTGAAGTATTCTAATATGAATTAGTGTAATTGATATTCTAGTCATGTAAAACCGGTTTTAAAACAGTGGTACATTTTCGCTGTCTACTATCTTACTTCCTGATCCAGGCTGTAGTAATATATATATATAATAACCTACAGATGATGTCAAATTACACTAAGAGCATTATATCGGACACTCACTACAATTTAAATAAACATTATTCAATAGATATGACACAAAATATTTACTTTAAAATGAAACGTACTTACCCGTGATGGTAAAAAGAATTGGAAGAAGAAAGTCTCACACAACTTCAGTCATCCACATGAAACGTCAAATTCAGTCCGCTGTCCCTTACTCCCGTGCCCTCACTGAAATGTCAGATCGAAAACAAATGGAAGCGTTCTGAATATAGTCATTTCTCTGATCTGTTTTTATATAGTTCAGGGTATTTCCTCAACTTGAACGACATCGGGCATTACACATAATACATGTGATTTATCTCCCCTCGGTAGCTCCGGTTGGGTATTTCCTAGTACTGTGTACCCAATTCTAAATTTAACAACATTTTATCAATGTACATCAAACGTAGGCGTAATCAATACTAAAATAACCTTAAAAACAACTGCAAGTCAATTCTCCATATATGAAAATTGCTCCTTAACAAATATCCCGTTGTTTATGGTCTATATAGAAAAAACAACCTACATCTTGTAGTTTCTGAAAACTACGTTAAAATTTTACCGAGAAAATAGTAAAATAGTAGTGACGTCACGAGGTTGAATTGCATGGGTAGCCATGTAATAAGACCTCTGGCGGTATGCGTGTACTGCACCCCTAGGTATTTACTACATATTAGTTTACTGCATTAAAAATCACATACCATTAACGATTCAATTACTAAAGAAAAGAACTGTTTATTTACAATAAATTACCTCACAGAATAAATTGATACTACATATATATGTATTTTATCATAATATAAGTAAGCAAATCTGCTCACGTGTATCGAACTGGCGAGTAGGATCTCTACATTTCTTGTGCGAAGTAAGATACGAAGCACACAAGTAATATTTTGTTCAACGTAAGAAAAGAGGGCGATCCGACTTGCCAGTTCAACACATGTGGGTTGTTTTGCTTTAATCACGTTCTTTTAAATATTTCTTTATTTGTAATTAAAATGAAAAAAAAAACATATTCACTACCTTATCGTTTTGTGCCTATTTTCGTTTTCAGGTCATTAGGTGTATTTCGCGGAATCAGCTGAGTACTTGAGCTGTCAACGGTTACTTGGAATTATATGCTCCAGTTGAGTTCTTTCCTTCACGACTTTAAGCATACAATGTAGTTGATTTATTTTTCGCAAATGACGGCCAATGCCGCTATGGAAACCTGCCAAAGTGTCAGTTCCATTATGGGATCCGGCATTATCCAGGGTGAATAAAAGAAAACCTCCAATATAATTGTCCATTTGGCACGATGGCTTAAACTTAGAGCGTGGTGATTGTGTTATCCAGTCAACACGTTTTCTGATGCAACTTTTTTTCCCTGAACAATACAAATGTCTTTCCTTTTACAAATTTGGCCTCCTCAGGCATATGTAACAAAAACAGCTATATGTAAAATCCATCTTGAACTTTTTGATATGATTTTGTAGTAACAAGACGTTAAGAAAGTCAAGAAATAAATGTACTAGTTGTAGGATGTTTTGCATAAAAATACGCCTAGACTTATAATTTTAATTAAATATGATAGCATGGTATACATAATTTATATTTCTTATCTAATATCGTAATAATAATGGTAAAATAAATAATATATTCAATATATAAAGACGTGTAAAAACCGCTTGGTTATTGTCAAATACACATTTACCTTTTTCATTCTTGCATTGCCGATGTTTTCATATTAGTCACTCGAACAATCGAGGTTTGACTATTAATTGCAATAATATGTAAAACATTTCAATATTTATTGTCACTAAATATTGTGGATAAATTCAGTTTAACAAAAGATTGCTTAGTTATAAATATTAACAATTGGATTAGACAACAGGCTAGGTCTATACTAGTTATCTCGACATTAATCTGTTAATAGTTCTAGTAATGTTCTAATAATGTTCTAGTCATGTTTGCGTTTTGAATCCTTTACCAAGTAAATATTATAAGACTCTTTCATATGTGGATATGAAGGATAAGGATATTCTACCCGAGGGTCACAAAATGTAGTAAAACCCGAGGCTTGCCGAGGGTTTTGCAACATTTTGTGATACCGAGGGTAGAATATCCCTATCATTCATATCCACTTATGAAAGAGTATTTTTCTTTCATACCTCGACGTTTTATTGCAATATTACATCTATAATATCCCGCCATTTTGAAATAAATTCGAAGAATCCACGACTGGAAGTCAATTTCCATACATGAAAAATACGTGATATTTTCAAAACAAATTCCGTTGTTTGCATCTTTTATAGTAGAACCAGTCATATTTGTGGAAAAAAATGTTAACATTTTAACGAGGAAATAGAGATATTTTTGACGCCGTGACGTCACGAGGCTTTATTGCATGGGCAGCCATGCAATACAACCTCAGGCGACATAAGTGTATTAGACCAGCCAGTATTTCATCTGTAGGTATGAAAGAAATATCGTATATTCCTCTACACTGACAATGATGCAAAAATAATGATACTAAAAGTGTTTGTTTTATTTGATGGTCATTTCGCAAATGATATCTGGCAAACAGTCCAAAGCAATTAACATGTAGCACAAAGTATTTCGCAATGCCCATAACTACCATAACTACTTTGCGATAGGCACAAAGTATTTCGCAATATTAGCATTTCGTAACGGCTTAACTTAGCTAAGTTAAAAGTAGGTTTCGCCCAATGAAATACATCCTCGATATTCCAGGGGTTTCAATCACTTACGATTTCTTCACCCCTGGACTATCTCATAGTGAAATTGAAGTGGAAAACATTTGACCAATCACAAGCCAGCAAAGATTTCCTTTGAAGACTACAGAGAGAGCGACGCCTAACATCAAAGCACACAGATAACCAAAGTGTACTGGTATACGGCTTTTTTGATGAACACCAAATGACTAAATTACCTGTTATGTTCTGTTGTCTCCATTTTTTTACTATGATATAGTCCAGGGGTGAAGAGATCGTAAGTGATCGGAACCCTTAGAGTATCGAGGATGAATGAAATATAAACACCATGAAAATGAAATTGAAATTTATCCTGTATATAGATATAATCTTCAGATTATTTTTAATGCATACAGCAAACAATATGGGTGGTCAGTTGCCTAGCTTGACCAGGAAAATACTCCTCTAAGAATAGAACGAAGTAAAGCTTTACATAGAACATGACATTTTTTTTTCCAAAACGAGGCCGCAATAACAAACGGAAGCGTGCAACAAAAAGTCAGATAGCAGTGACAGTGACACTTCATGTTACTTACATACGCTCGCTAGCTTAGTACATCAAACATATATCTAGTAAGTCTGTCGCTGTATGTACGCTGGCATATGTGTTGAAAAACTCATCACGTGCAACAGAATCCGGGCAAGTTACGCTTGAGACGTGGCTTCTGTTTCTTCTATTGCTATATGCTATCTCTATCTTTTCATTCCCTAGAGATATCGTAGGGTGCTACCGATTCCATTCTAATTTCCTCGCCTTTGTTGCCGATGCAGACACATTTTTTTTCTCGCACGCTTTCGTTCAGCCATTTTGTTTACTTTCAGTGCGTAACAATGCGCATGCGCGAAACTTCGACAACACAATCTATCGCAGCTTCATTTGCATACTATTCTGTCTGACTGACAATCGTAATAAATTAAGGATTTCCTTCAATTTTATATTCAAAATACATTTATTCAATCTCATACACATAAAGAAATTAAATTGAGGTATTTTTAATATGTTTTTCTTCCGTTTATCGGATTTTACAAAAAAAAGTAATTTGGTTGGGCGAAACCTACTTTTAAAAGACAAAATAAAGACCTGCATGTTGGAGGAGTTACAAAGTAGCTCGGGACGTTCGGAAGAAAATTGCCATTTACAACACATTGCCTAGAAAATGTTCAATGTATACTGTGTATGGGGCAAATTTCGTGGATGGATTATTTTTGGCTCTATTCGCGTTTTCACTAAAACCTGCGAATTCTTAATACCAGCGAAATACAGTACTCCATTTACATACCTACATATATGTAATTGTAAGAATTAATGAACCGCAAAATAAAATCCCGCGAAAATGCTCTTAATAGGAACCCGCAAAATATTGACCATGCGAATTTAAAGCGTACCAGGGTATAATACTGAGTCTTATTCAGGTTATGTCCATGTAGAATATATGGCTGTGATAGAAAACTTAAACATCAAGCATTCAAATTATTCCCTGTCATTTTAGCTGACAATAAATGCTTGAGCAGAAAAAGGTCATTTAACTAATATGGCAATGAGTTGTACTTTTCTTGGTGGTGTTTGGCTATCTATTGCATTCCTTTAGTACGACATTTAAATGTATATGTAAACTTGCATTATGAGGTATTCACTACGTAAGTGTTATATATGAAATAACATGTGACTTTTTTCGTTTTGTTATCTTATGCGGTTGGAAATTACACCAACCGGAGATTTTCTCGGTCACATGATCACGGGAATTCTGGGATCGCGCAAGTTAAATAATTACCTTTTCTTCTGCATGGGACCTGGTTGACATGGTAGATCTCTTATATCTTTTTTAATGCATGTCGACCATTCTTTCCCCAAGTTATCCTACATTCTCAATTTGTCTTTGCTATTATTTAATGTATAAAAGGTTTTGACCGTGCGATGTAACATGGCGTGCTATAGAACTATAAAAAGGGCAACATCTCCACTATACAATAAGACACACCACGAGCATACCAGTCTCCCAAAGCACACACCGCACACTACATTTAAGCTACACACCGCATACATGGGAGGCCGTCCTTACATGACCCTTGCTGTTAATAAGACGCTACGTAATCAAACAAACAAACACGGCATGCTTAGTCGAGTACCGCGGAGTAATATGAAACCAGTTCTCGTGTTACTGGGGTGAGAGGTCAGCTATACCTAGTCCGTTAAGATGTGTTTATTTCTATTTCTACAGCTTGCATAATATATAACAATATAATTGAAATAATGGAAAGCCTAATATATGTTTAAAAGCAGGTTTTGCTGACTAAGCTATACGGAGTTTGTTCGCTTTCTGTGATTGTCTATTCATAATCAGTATACCCGTTGAAGAGAGAATAAATTAGTCTCCGCTCTGTTTGTAGTATGAAGGTTGTGAATGCATACAGGCCCTACACGTGCCCTATGAAAGCGATCTTTAATTTCATAGTCATCATTTTGATTAATCATCGTTAAAACTGATAAATGTGCATTCCTCTGTACTGCGGTAGTCTCCCTCACTGAGCCACGCGGGTCCGTTTTGACATTTTATATTCATTTCATTTCAAAATGTTTTATTAAATTAAAAGATTTAATTTTGTATTGAGCAGCAGGCAAAGCCTACATATGCCCTCTCCACATGGTTACATGCATGTATTGTATATAAAATTTAGAAACATATTTTATCTTTAAAAGCATATTCGTACTGGACAGGATCTATAAAATAGTATTCAATTATTTTTTTGCATTAACACAAATCATACATATTTCCAAAAACATTTAATTATTATTTACGTATATAAGAAATAACCTATAGCGATAAATAAAATGCATATCTTCCTGTTTTATTATCCTTTAATTAGTAACGGTATCAACTGATTAATATTCGTTTAATCAAAAGGTTCTGATTTTAGTTTAACTGGATTTTGATCATGATTATAACTTAAAGCTTAAAACTTAAAACATGTTATATTCATAACTATTAATGATATTAAACCATTATTGAACTGTGTTTAATGTTACGCAATGTCACTTCTTACCAGGTTTGAAACTGTGTGTCGAGGATTTAGAAATATCCAAGCTAAGGCGACAATCGTACCCAGGTTGTTATCATTGTAAAAATCTACTACACGTAATGACCAAGGTCACATGCCATGTTCGCTACATTTGACTATCGTTATAGCTTATGACATGACTGTCGTCAGGCATATGCCTGTTACCTAGTGATAGGGGTTTCTTTACCTATATTCTGTATATATAGTCACCCACATACAGTTACCAGCTGTCTGTTTAGGCGAAGTGGAGAAGATTCAACCCTAAACACATACCGAGTGGATTGGGTTGTGTCTTTAGGATAAAATGGGGTAAGGTTTTTTGTGTAATAAAATTTTGAATTTATATTTATGCCAAAATATTCAAATAAGGTAATGTTCTATTGTCAAAACAAATTCGGCAAGGAGGATAATTTTTGTAGTGAAGCTTTGAATTGATATTCATGCCAAAATATTCAAGTATTATAACATAATGTTCCATTACCATAAAATGGGGTAAGGATGATATTTTTGTAAGCTTTGAAATTTATATTTGTGCTAGAATATTCAGACAAGGCAATGGTTACATATCGGTATTTACAATACAATATCGTATAAGTCGAATTATTTGCGGGATGGAAAGTTTTTGCTTGTTTCGTTTTTGTCGAATATCTGAAAATTTTGCAACATCTTTTCTTTAATCTTATTTAAAATTTCTTCTTTGTAGGGTCCTAAATGGATGCATAATTATGATTAATTTGGTATTGCTAGGAATTTAGCATATTTTACATATGATAAACAGCTTCTCATTATATTTATGTCACCAGTCAATCATTTCATCATTTTAATCCTGTTAGCTTGAGTATCTAATGTTTTATCTGACGGATAATATTTAAATTTTATTTGAAGGAGTTATAGACCTTTTACTGCCATATTGGCGCTACTGATGGTGTCATTGTCCACCGTTGCTGCAACGTACTGCTATCCCGGCATGCCATGCTTTCCAAGCAATGAGGTACAATCACAGTTTGCTGTTGCAATGCATGGTCATGTGGTATTTCCATACCAACCGGAATACGACAGTATAGTCATTATGCAGAATGTAAGAGTAACAAAGTTTCCTCACATTATTGCAACACCATTCTCGACAAAAGAAGTGCAGATCGCACTCATGTTCGCGCGGCAACACAACCTTCACATGACCGTGATTTCTTCCGGTCATGATTATTTCGGAAGGTCCACCGGAGATGGATCTTTCCAGATTAGTTTGAGGAACATTTCCGACGTTGATGTCAACCTGACCTCTAGACGGAACCCGGATGGTGAGGTTACCATTGGCAGTGGTGCCCCCTGGCTGAAAGTGTACGAAAGGGTAAGCCAGCCAGATAATAATTGAAATAAGTGTTTTTTGTTGCTTTTTTTGGTTTATTTGTTTGTTTGGGTATTTTTTTTCTTTTTGGGGGGTGGGGACGGGTGGGTGTTTTGATGTTTTCATATTGTACTTTCGTTTGTATTGTTTGGGGGGTCTTTTTCCATTTTTATTATTTTCCGAACGAAAACATTAGATAATAATTTAAAAGAAATAGTAATCTTTCTCCCGTTTCAGCTCAACAAAGACAACCGTGTGATAGTTGGTGGAAGTGCGCACACCGTTGCTATGGGAGGATACACACACGGAGGCGGCCATAGCCCAATGTCCCGGATGTTCGGCCTCGCTGTGGATAATCTGCTCGAGGTAGAAGTCGTGTTGGCAAATGGATCAGTAGCTCTAGCCTCTGCTACGGGTACAGGTAATGAAACATACATACGCATTTATTTCTTTTATCATGAAGTGGCTAGGAAAATACATATACGTAAATTCTATAAATGAAATTCGGTAAGAAACATTCCCTTGCGTATCTGTCATGGCACATTGCTTTCATATTAAACGCAGAAACACCACTATCCCGTATAGTTTCCCTAATGAAATAGAGGAATTATGTCAATTTAGTAACATATTAATATAGCAACTTAAAACCTGACAAACACTTGCGATGCATATACAGTGGACCCGCGATAATCCGGACGCCGATAGTCCGGAAAACTCACAATCCGACGGAAATATCGGGGAATATGTTTGATTACTGACTATATTATACGTAAACTGAATCCGACGGTCCGGAAAATTAGCTATCCGGATAGATTAACTTTATATAAGGAACGCAAGTTCGTATCGTAGGGCTACTGTACCATCTTGGAGTCTTAATATCAAATGTTCATCAATACACTGTACTATGATCGAATATGAGAGAGAATGCGAATAGACAATAACTATACAGATGCATAGGTGAATAGGTGAACAAGCATTTGAAAGCAGCATAGAGCGTCAGGTAAAAGGATTTTACTGTCTAGTAGAGAGGCAATGCGAAATAGCATCAACTCAGCTATTCAATTAAAAATTCGGTTTGTTTTGCTTTATCATATTTACGTCATATGAACAACCCGGGCCATTTCAGGATGGTCTCCCATCCATGTATGTGATGTGATACAAATGTGTGTTAAAATATATCTAGAGTACAGTCACAGCGAGATACTTCAATTCCTAAGGGTATGAACTGTGTCATCATTCCAGATAAAACACCAGTTGTGTTGTAGCAGGCACATAAATAACTTGGTTCTGCGGAGGCATATCACCTGAGATACCAAGTGACGGTGTTGGAAACAAAATAAGGAAAACAATGTTAACTACGATAGTTAACAAAGTTAACCACAGTCATCATGTACATCTATGACTGTATTCTGTATTTGCATATTACAGAGTTATCTGCCCTTGTAGGTATTATTATTAATTGTGACGTCATGCATCTGTGAGTGTAACGTCATATGTTTTTGGAGAAAATAATGACGTCACAATTGATACCTACCCGCAAGGGAGCTATCTCTGTAATATGCGAAGTCGGAAAAGCCAAGGTCACATCATTGCTACAAGACAACAGGATATACGAGCAGCTCCAGACCAACCTTACACAAAAAGTTTAACAGGGTCTCGGTTACTGTAAACCAATTTATTTTCGCGAGTGATTAAGTTTGGCGGATTTCGCGGGTGGTGAATCGCGAAATTAAATTGCCGCAAAAATATTTCAGATACGTGTACCCTACAGCAGAAAACAACATCCCTTGAATGAGTGGGTTTTATAAGCTTAACTTCCTATTAACAGCCAAGGTCATGTTAGGACGTGCCAGGTTTGTTCGTGGAGGAAAGCCGGAGTACCCGGAGAAAAACTACCGTCCAGTACCTGGCAACAGCACTATATGGTATTCGAACTCGCATCCCGGAGGTGGAGTACTTGTGGTTATATGTCAGGACATGTTAATCACTCGGCCATTACGGTCCCTCCCTTGCATGAACTGTAGAACTAAACTTCCTGTGAAATACACTGGCTCCATTTATCAATGTTTCTAGATCATTAACACTGACATTTATTATTCTTCATTATATATGTATATAGTTATACATATATTATCATTGTATGTGCCATCCTGCTACAGCCAGACCTTAGGGCCAGTTTTTATGCCGCCTGTAACGCAAGGGCGACACTTAGGTATTACTACGTCGGCGTCGGCGTCAGCGTCTGGCAAACGGTTTCCGTGCAATAACTTAATTATTTATTGTCCGATTTCAACCAAATTTGGTATATTGCTTTATATCAATAAGATATCGGCCGAGTTCGATAATGGTTAATATCCGTCGATATTTGCAAGAGTTACGGGACTTTAAAATCGTCAAAACAGATAAATCCATGGTTTCCGCTCGATAACTTTAGTATTTATTGTCCGATTTCAACCAAATTTGGAGTATTGCTTTATATCAATGATATCTTAGATGGGTTTGAATCTGGTCAAAATCCATCAATATTTGCAAGAGTTACGGGACTTGATAACTTCACCTAATCATTAACAATATTTTCAACTGTAAATAACTATCTTTTATGATGCTGTGCAGGCGACACATCCACTTATGTGAAATTCTTGTTATATGGAAGCATGTGATGTATGGAGAAAGCCACCTTTAGCACGGGATGAGACGAACATTTAGAAAAGTTGAAAGTTTTTGATTGTAATAGTATTTTAAGTGTCGGTTGTACTGGATGGTACAAAGTTTCTTTGTTTAATTATACTGTACATAAAACATGCCCCAGTGTTTGTAAATAACATGTGACCTATTGATGTTATATCCACTCTTCTTACTCTCTCTTTATTTATCTCTTTCTTCTCTCTTATAAGTTTGTCCTATATTCTTTGAGAAAATAGCTATAATATTTATGATATAAAGCCATCTTATGATGTATATAATTTATGAGTTGTAAATTGTAATGGAGAGGGTGTCTGTAAATTAGAATTACCTTGTGCCCGATCCTGTTGCTATGATGGCGATAAAATGTGTTTAAACTAAACTATGAACATTGGCATTCCTTGACCGCTTGCAGAAAAAACATAACATTATGTGGAAAATTTGAAACATCAAGCAGAAGCAATGTTTTCCATCAGGAAAGATGAAGAATTCATTTCACACGGTGCTGTATCTCATTATATTAACACAACCTTCAGTGATTCGATAAGGGTCACTCAGAAACAATTTTGTTTATTTTTATTCTGAATCCGACTTTTTGATTGACGATTCTTTTTCGCCCTACTTCTTTGAAGAAAACATTCTAGAATCGCGGAAAAACCGAAGACAATAGACACATCGACTTTGCGTATCAATTTGGAAAATCAAAGAAATCGTACATTGATCAGTTAGTCTGAAAATTAATCAAATGCATTGGTGTCATGAGTTTTTAACTTTCAGTGGGTTATGAAATAAATTTTGTTTGAAAACACAATTTCCCTATCGAACTTCCGTACTGTGTATGACAATGAAGTGGCATCCGATATAACATTGTTTTCGTGTCGTTTCTTATCATTTTAGTACATGTTTTATCAAGATCTTCGCTAAGATTTGTTATGTTTTGTAAGCGACTTTGAAAAGATATTGTACATGAACGACGTTTTCCTTTGAAATGTATCCTTAAATTTAGAATGCTTCCTCTCGCATTGCCGGTATACATCATGATCATTAAGAATTAAATGATTTGTTTCTTATTTTTATAGCGGCTTTGAAAATTAGAAAAATACATTCAATCCATATATTTACATTAGAAAAAACTATGAAAATAAAAATTATTGAAAGGTTATTATGTTATATCTAAAACTATGACACCCATATACGACGAGAAACGAAATTAATGGAACAGCTGGATGATAAAATCGTTCCACAACGTCGCGTTTTAAGCTTCCGGCTTCTCGTCGACCTTTTCTTGCAAATGACAAACGATACAATCTTCAATTTATAGTGTCCTTAATTCTATATTAAACCATTTCATGATTGCAGCAAGCATTTTACCGTTCTCGTTGGTAAAGAACTGCTTACAGAATTGCAGAGTGTAGTCTTTCAAATGTTGTTAATCGTATCATCATTGTTTCATTTCAAAGTTCTTACGGATCCGAACGGTACCCAGTCACAAACTTCAGATTCCAGTCTATTTTGGGCCTTGAGGGGTGGCGGTGGTGGAACTTTCGGTATATCAACCAAGTTCACCTTTAAAATTCACAGAGGGGCTCCCGGTGTAGTCAACCTAAACATAGCCTATCCTATGGTTCTGGCAAACGGCACTTCTGTCGCAGACCAAGTGCTGGAAAAGATGTCGGAGATTATCCTCTCAGCTCCTCCAAACTGGGGTGGATATATGATGACTAACGGATTACCAGAAGGAGCAACGCATGGACAGATCAGTCTATTCGCCAATCATTACGGCACCTGGGACACAGCCTCCCGCAAGTATATGGATGAGTTGGTGAACTTTAAACCCGAGTGGCAGAAATTTGCGTGAGTACTATTGCTAGATCAATGGTAGTTCTGGTAGTACTGCGAAATCGTTATATTTCGTGGAGGTTTAATTTACGTGGTTTTCGTTTATTTAACCTGAAGTCCTAACGAAATTTGATGTGTTTAGGGGGTTAGGGGGGCACGCGTCTAAATCATCTATTTTTAGGTCAAGGGTGAGGTACTCACTGGTTTTTTTTTCAATGAAAACATAGTGTAAACGTGTAACTTTACGTGAGGGGTAAATTTACACTATTTATGCGATGACCGCTTGGTTGCGAAAATTTCCCCCGCGTAATATTTTAAATGTTGTTAAAGTGTATCTATCGCAAAAATTACAACACCGCGAAAGTTTTGCGCATGCAAATCGTAAAAATAAACACTCGCAAAAATATCCACATTCACAGTAAAAGTTTGAATAATAATGACACCACATGAACACGCAATCACTATGTACATGTGTCTCTCAACGAACTTGTATCCCAAAGAAATTTTAAATTAGTGTCCTCCACAAAAGTTGAGCCAAAGGGAAAATAACTGATTTATTAATGACGTATGTAGCTACATATGGACAGTTGGCATGATTATCTGTTAGCGACATGTAGAAACGTTAGGACTACCAGATAATGTAAAGAAACAATATTTCTTTCATACCTATAGGTGTATTACTGGCTGGTCTAGGGCAATACACTCATGTCGCCTGAGGCTATATTGCATGGGTACTGTATTGCATGGGTACCCATGCAATAAAGCCTCGTGACGTCACGGCGTCAACACAATCTCTATTTCCTCGGTAAAATTGGTTTCACAAGTATGACTGTTTTTACTATAAAAGATACAAACAACGGAATTTGTTTTGAAAATATCACGTAATTTTTCATGTATGGAAAATTGACTTCCAGTCATGGATTTCTTCGAATTTATTTCAAAATGGCGGTATATTATAGTTGTAAAATTGCAATAAAATTTCGAGGTATTCTACCCTCGGGATCACAAAATGTTGCAAAACCCTCGGCAAGCCTCTTGTTTTACTACATTTTGTGACCCTTGGGTAGAATATCCCAATCCTTCATATCAACATATGAAAGAGTCTTATATTGATTACCATACTGAGTGTTCAGGAACGGAAACTACTTTTTATAGATGATATATAGTAGGGATATGTTTATGTTACACGAAAAAGTGCGAAAAAAGGGAACTATATAAGGCGCTACATTTATGGTAGAGAATGGTGGATACCACTATAGCAGGTTAGGTTACTATTGCCAAGATCGGTAGCGAGGGTGGATACCTGGTACAATATGAAGAACAATGCAGTGTCATTGTATTGTATTGAATGTTATCAGTGAACTTCAATAAGATACATGCTGGTATTTGTAATAATATCAGTTCTTCTAACAAAATTGATAATCGTATTTTTTGTTTTTTGTTGTTGTTGTACATTTGAAATGTTTTATATCGATTCTGGGCAGTTGATTGGTTGTATTTTGTCTTACAGTGTCTATAACAATTATTCGTCCTTTATCGAATACGAGCGCACGGCCGTTGACCCTAAATACTACAGAACCTACATATCCAACATCCTGATGAACAATAAAAGTTTTTCCCCGGCATGGAGGAAGGCCATGGTTGATCTGGCATTTTCATTCCCGCTTGGAAAGTCCGCCATCTTTGCAACTGGAACGTGGGTTGGAGGTGAGTTACCGATATTGTCTTTACACTTGTAACAAAATATACTTTAGTATGCTATTCTGTAAATATCATAAAACATCATATTAAATAAAAATACTACTTAGAAAAATTATAAACTCATTCATAGACCTTTAGTATCTAGCATCTATTAATGCTGTTATTTATTTATGTTTGTTATTCTAGGGTCCGTCAGAAAAAATGCACGTGAACACGCCTTTAATTGTGACCTTGACATTTCACCGTGGCAATGTTATGTGTATAAAGTCACATGTATATATATATGTATATGTATAAGTATCCATATTTCGTAACATCACCGCTGCACAGTACTGTACAGTTGCTAATATTCGCAATCGCGGGGGTTTTAATTTCGCTAAATTCGCGGATCTATCCAAAATTGCGAAATTTCATACCTTTGGAAATTTATCAAAATCATGGTTTCATATATCATAGCCTGTCATAAAAATCTGACTTTAAAAGGCTAGAAAGATAATTCGCGAAAATAAAACCCCGGGAATAAAATCAAAACAGTTAACCGCGAAATTTTACACCCGCGAAAATTTAACAACTATACAGTACCCATGTGTTACAACTAAGCACAGTGTATTATAAATTCTAACTCAAAAGGTCATGGAAAGTCTGGGTTCACGCCAGTGTTAGACTTTACGGAAAAATAATACAAGTATTCTTAAAACTGATCAATATGAAATTAAAATTGAAATATTTGGATATGGATCGAATTGTTGTATTTATCGGTTTAGCGACCGGAACCATGTTACACACCAATGAACCTCAACCCGCACCTTGATGTATATGATAGAACACTTAATGTACATTGTATGTTACACATCAGTATTTGTCAAATATCCAATGTTTAAACGAAAAAAAAATCCTCAAGGTAAAACATGTTGCTTGTTTTAGGCAAAGTCCATGACGTAGGTACTACGGATACATCAGTACATCCGGGCTTCCGGGAGTGTTACATGTCCTTGACAACCGGTATCAGCTGGTCTGGGTTAGGTGACCACGAACACGAGTTCGTGGCAGAAGGTCAAAAGGTCAGAGAAAAATTGCGACCGTACGGCAACGGAAGTTACCGAAACGAAGGTTCGGCTGATTCGCCTTCATGGAAAGACGACTTTTGGGGAAGTAATTATGCTCGTTTGGAGGCCATCAAGCGTGCTGTAGACCCAGACAACGTGTTCTCGTGCGCTGACTGTGTCGGACGAGATTTGAAACGACTGTAAGTAGCAGACGACAGGGAAAATGTCTTGCATATGTATCATTTACGGATATAAGGAATAAAACACAAAATTACTAATAACAGTGGAGTTGTTTATAGATATCATTGTTGAACTTTAGAAATGTTCTTTTTTTCAAAAAACCTGTCTATAGAGACCACCAAAGAGGCAGAGGGAAATGGTCTTTATAGCCAGGTAGTTTTTATACAAAGGTTCAACAAGAGCTGAAAGTGAAATTTGGGACCCTAGAAAAGTGTTCTTATATAGCAGGCATTGGAAATGCTAAATACTCCAATTATTTGACTATAGCAGCCTGTGAGGACAAGCAAATAACTTAATCCCACATAATGCGAACTTCTGAACAGAGATAAATAAGTACAAGCAAACTAAATAACACAGACAGCATACCATTCTGAAACAAGGGGCATAGAGGGCCTGTATCGCTCACCTGATATGTTAAGCCAAACAACATACAGGTTAAGTGTTTTTCTTCAAAGATTTTTTAAATAATTACCTCTTATTTCCCTCTAAAAGGTCCCACTTCTGCTACCGCTCTAGGGAGTCAGAGCATGATTTTCACAGATACTGCTACATGTAGGTGAATATCGCGGGAACTAGTGTTGTTCCATTCTTTAATATAGGGGTCGAATTCCAGTGAAATACCGTTGTTGTTAAACGCCTATTTCGCAATACTTACATTTGATTTCAATTTACGAGTTAAAGTTGTTTTGCTGACGTGTGCATTATGGGTGGAAGGGATGTTGAAATATCATGGTAGTCAGGTACAGTACTGTAGAGTTGCTAATATTCGCGATGGGTTTAATATCGCTATATCCGAGGACTCATATAAATTCGGAAAACTTAAATCCTCGCGAAAATTTATCAGTATCATAATATATATTTACTTATTTCAAAATAGTAAACAGCAAGATTAAATCACTCTACAGTAATCACAGACCAAATATAAATGCGTTGAGTAGAACAATACAAAAAAATAAATATACTATAATACAGTGATGGGAAATTTGCGACAATATTTTTGCAAATTTGTGACACTGGAAACAAATATTTGATCAGCAAAATGATGGTGGATGGGTAAATTACTGTAATTTGACGTGTCGCTTCAATGAGATACCAGCTATTGTCCATTTTTAGGTCACCTGAGACGAAGTCTCAAGTGACCTATTCTAATCGCCTTTTGTCCGTCGTGGTGCGTCGTGCGTCGTCCGTCGTATGGCGATAAACAATTTACTTTTTCGACTTCTTCTCCAAAACTACTAAACCAAATTTATTGAAATTTCGCAGAAACCTTCCATAGCCAAAGGTCAACCAAAATTGTGAATTATATAGTCCCAGCGCCCCAGGGGCCTGAGGGGTGGGGCCAAAAGGGGTCAAATAGGCTAAAACTTCAAAAATCTTCTTCTGAAATTCCAGAAATGGTAGAATCAAATACTCTTCATAGATTAAAAGGTCTTGAGGTCCTTTACAAAAATTGTGAATTATATGACCCTGGGGTCTCACGTTCCCCCCCAAGGGAGGGGGTCAAGTTTGCTATAGTTTATATAGGGAAAACACATTTTTGAGCATTATTTGGTCATTTGTAATAGGAAATGAGTCAAATGTTGTCAGAATTATCAGTATGAGAAGATCATTGAATCCTATTAACAATTTTTTCACGACTGACCCCCAGGGGCCTGAGGGGTGGGGTCAAAAGAGGTCAAATAGGCTAAAACTTCAAAAATCTTCTTCTGAAATTCCAGAAATGGTAGAATCAAATACTCTTCATAGATTAAAAGGTCTTGAGGTCCTTTACAAAAATTGTGAATTATATGACCCTGGGGTCTCACATTCCCCCCTGGGGAGGGGGTCAATTTTACTATAGTTTATACAGGGAAAACACATCTTTGATCATTATTTGGTCATTTATAATAGGAAATAAGGCAAATGTTGTCAGCATTATCAATATGAGAAGGCCATTGAATCCTATTAACAATTTTTCCACGACTGACCCCCAGGGGCCTGAGAGGTGGGGCCAAAAGGGGTAAATAGGCTAAAACTTCAAAAATCTTCTTCTGAAATTCCAGAAATGGCAGAATCAAATACTCTTCATAGATTGAAAGGTCTTGAGGTCCTTTACAAAAATTGTGAATTATATGACCCTGGGGTCTCACGTTCCCCCCAAGGGAGGGGGGTCAAGTTTACTTTAGTTTATATAGGGAAAACACATTTTTGAACATTATTTGGTCATGTGTAATAGGAAATGAGTCAAACTTTGTTAGAATTATTAGCCTGAGATAGTATTTTAACATCATATCCATATTGGTCCTGGCCGACCCCCAGAGGCCAGAGGGTGGGGCCAAAATTGGTCAAAATGGCTAAGTCTCCTTCTGAATTTGGAAATTTGATGGAACCAAATACATACTCCTAATAGATTGGAAGGTCTTTTTAAGGCCCTTTACAAAAACTGTGAATTTCATGGCCCTGGCATCTCAGACTTTCCCCTGATTATAGGGGTCAAATCTATTTTAATTGATATTGGAAAAACACATTTATGAGCATTATTTTCTTAATTTTCAATAGGTCAAACTTGGTTAGAATTATTACCCTGTGATAGCATCATCATATCCATATTGGTCCTGGTCAACCTCCAGGGGTAGATGGGTGGGGCCAAAAGGGGTCAAAATGACTAAAATAAGAAAAAAAAATCTTCTGAATTCACAGATTTGATGGAACCAGATACTCTTCATAGATTGAAAAGTCAGTTATAAAATCACTGACTGGTTTCAAGGGCCTGATGGGCCAATATGTAGTGTTTTTGTGTCTTTATTTCATTCTGTATCCGAACTCAGGTGACCGCTAAGGCCCATGGGCCTCTTGTTAATTATTATTCTTAATAGGGATACTTACAATAAGTGGTATACATGTACGTATACGCATACGGATATGTGCGTATTGGAAGGGGAGCGACCAGTATTCTTAAAAAAATTCATATTTTCTATTTTCGTGTTTTGAATATTGAGTTTAAAATAAACTCATACTATCGTAATTTGCATGCTAGAAGTACTACAATACTCTTTAGCGAGTCAACATATCATGATCACAGGAAGGCTACCCGCTCAATCGAATACGCACAATCATTGCGTGACTGCAGTGTATATTGTACAATGTACCTGTGTCACAGTGTGTTCTTTGTGATACCTGGGTAACGGGTAGGGTTATACGGTTAACATTATAGTTTGTTTCATTTTACAACGATTGATTAATGTTATGAGATCAGAAGAGGAGAGAATTACAATGTGTTATATAAGATATGAATAAAATAGACGGAAAATAGAAAATATGAAATATTTTATGAATAATTCCTATACGTACATGTCAGTATGCGTATACGTATACCGCTTATTGTAAGTATCCCTATTGATAGTTTGATCATTTTTCATACTTTGCATTTCTACACTACGTTTAAGAGTATTAACAAAAAACGTAAAAAAATAGTTAATTAAGGAATTAATATTTAAATGAGAAATAAGAATGGCCCAAGAATAGAACCTTGTGAAACTCTGGTCGTTGTTGTAGAGCAAGCATACGCATTCAGTATTCAATTTAAAGCCGGTTTTTACAATCACTAATTCTTACACGATTTTGGTAGACTTAAACACAATTGCTGGATACTTCCTTAGTAACGATTATTACAGAGGACATCTGCAAACCTTTACCTTATTTTTATCTTGCATTGTCAGGTTTAATGTAAACAAACTCACAATAATCCATTTCATTTCTCAGACTATATCCTATTCCTAAACAACGGACTAATTTAAAGTTTGTTTTTCTACAGATAGAAAGTATTCGTTTTCTTCCAGTTGATATTAGTGTATTATTTTGCATTCTACGCAATTAGGGGTTATCTATGGGTAATTTGTTTGAAAATAAAGAAGCGTTGACTCTTAAAATCGTCTTTTTATTCACAAATATTCTCGTTTAGGCATTATAGCCTATATAGATTGTGTACATAAAGTCTTACGTATTTACAACAAAACCATTTCATTTCAATAACAAATCATCAATGCAGTATTAAACCATAAATTACACTTGATTGAATACAATAACATATTTGTTACAGTTTAATTATAAGTGAAGTTATACAAAAGCAAAGCTCATTTTACTGAAATATATCAAAATTCGGGAAATAAATTACGGAAAATTACACCATGATTTACTGTGTGATATACTTGTATATTAGGTATGCTCTGATTTTCAACTATTTTTAAGGTCGCGTGATATAGCATATAAACTCGGTGTTTCCATTTTTAGAAACATAGAGTTAATATTCCTTTGCGAACTTCATTGCCGAAACGCTGCATTCGTCAGGGTGGCGTTCTTTGATCAATGTTTTTCTTGTAATTAATATACACATGAGATTGGTTTCGACATTTGTTAAAGAAACGACAAATCAAATATAATAATTAGGAACCATAGTTTATGTTCACATGGTGTCATATCGCCGTCGGTTATTGTTTATTCTACTCGGGCGATATAACACTAGATGGACCTCAACACAGGTCCATAATTAATATATATATCATTTTTTAAAAAAATTGATCATTCCAATAAAACATTATCATATCTATGGCACGGCATATGTAAGGATATCAATATCCATCATAACTTCGATGACGGATCCTTCTTCAAATGTCTGAAGTCACCATGTCTACCTGCTCCTTTGGCAAATGATGATGCTCCTGTACAAACAGAAAGGATTTACAAATGACAATTTTTTGTTTGATTAATTAACGTCCTATTAACAGCTATGGTCATGTAAGGACGGCCTCCTATGTATGCGGTGTGTAGTATGTCTGAATTGCGTTGTGTGTGTTCTGGAAGACTGTGGTTTTTTCCTGTTTTGTCTTCTTGTTTGGTGGAACTCTTGCCACTTTAATAGTACTATATCACTGAAGAATGCAGCCGAAGATACCAAGCAACACACTCCACCCGGTCACATTATACTGACAACGGGCGAACCAGTCGTCTCACTCCCTGTGTTAAGGGCCGCGGTGGCCGAGTGGTTAAGATGTTCCGACATATTACCACAAGCCCTCCACCTCTGGGATGCGGGTTCGAATCCCATGTGGGGCAGTTGCCAGGTACTGACCGCTGACCGGTGGTTTTTCTCCGGGTACTCCGGCTTTCCTCCACCAACAAACCTGGCACGTCCTGACATGACCCTGGCTGTTAATAGGACGCAAAACTAAACAAACAAACAAATCACTCCCTGTGTACTGAGCAGGAGAGAGAACAGCATAGAAAGTGATAAATGGACATTTAGTAAATATTTTTATGTTCAAAACTTATTAAAAAAGTAATGAAAAACTTGTAAATACCGTGTCGACCACAGTATTGATTTGTGGTGCATGGGGGATAACAACAATTGACTAGATATTGCTAAACTCTTCATCATCGAAATAGAAAAACAACATATATTGCACCACCAAGTGGTATTTCAAGGCTTAAAGCATGGTTGTGATGTCCACTATAATCCCCTGCTACTGTTTGATTTTTCATGTCAAATTATCATGGTCAAAAAACAAAAGTATTACATTCATTCATGCAAGAAGGAAGATTACAAGTAATAATATTGGATTGGACAACATGCTAGGCCTAGTCGTTTTTAATATTCGTTTCTTAATACTCGTTTCTTAATACTAGTTGTATTGTAGTTGTAATATTAAAGTGCATTTTCCACAAACAAAACCCATACGCAGTCATCTTCGATTTTCAGGGGTTAAGATCACGTACAACCTATACCTCCCTGGAACATGTCATAGAAATATTTTAAAAATGCGTTTGCGCTACATTGGATGAGCAGGTAGTTTAGACATTTGATGTACATCAAAAGAGTAGAAGGTACAATGCATGGCTTTGAATTTGAGCGTCGCACTCGGTAAATATTCAAAAATAATCTCTGCAGGCATGTAATTGTTCATTTGTGTTTCTCCAGAACTGTCTTCAGTTTTGCTATGAAATATTCCAGGGGAGTTGTGATCATAATCATAACTCCTGGATATCAAGGGTGATATTCATTATACACAAAAATAAAACATACAAGTAATGCCGTCCTGAATTTATCTTTGTTTTACGTGCGACAGACAAAATTAAATTCTATTTACCTGGGATACTCTCCTCCTGAATTACATTGATGCCATGAGAGAATTCGTACGCAAGCGCGTCAGCCTCACTTCCGGTGTCGTACACGGCGTTGAGAGCAGACGATCGGTCAGTTCTCATGCATCCCTGTGGGTACTGGGCGATGTCAGTTGCAAGACTAATGGCCGCTTCAAGGGCTAAAATAACGAAGGCAATAATGCTTTATTGACGGGCAGTTACCTTCAGATTCTACAACTAGCCGACGACATAAGCAAGAAAAAAAATTAACATATACCCATTTGGATAAAAGAACTTTGTATTTTTGTTAAATACTTGGATCAGCATCATCCTGACAATTTTAGTATTGTCTCTTTCAAAGGGCTTTCAATTGCATATCATAAAACAGTTGTTCTTATGTGGATACGGGGAGTTATCAACCATCTAAAGTGATATAATCATCAGCTTGCGACCATGGGTTATATAACTTACTCGGGTTGATAAATAACAGTATCCACCTGAAAATGGGTCGATGATTGTATAAGATTCTGTTACTGACCTGTGCCCTTAGGAACAAATCGGTTGGCCAGTCCTATAGAGAAAGCTTCTTGAGCATCCACTGGACGTCCGGTCAGTATTAGGTCCATAGCACGTGACAATCCGATCAGTTGAGGAAGTCGGACAGTCCCTCCGTCCACCAAAGGGACACCTGTACATGTAATAGTTTGGTTAGAAAGAATATACATATCCGGCCTTCTATGCTTTTATACAAAGTTACCAATACATTATACCAATAACAAGTACGTCTTTAGTATTAACACGCTTGGTAAAAATGAGTTCTAGTGGCTTTCGTTTTATAATACATGTGCCTCATGTTATGTATTTTTGTACATCTGTGGAAACCAAGTTAAATAAACTTAACCTTTATGTAGCAGCATGTTAACTTCTTATTATATTTGACTACAGACTTCATAATATTTCACAGACCTATTCTTGCTGTTTTATCTTTTAACAAAAAATGGCGTCAAGATTGGCAATATCCTTAAGTTTCAAAATAATATTTCCAGCCAATGATTTTACACGTGAACATTCAAAATATATCAAGTTGGTAGCTATGAAAGCATCTAAGCATGACGTTAGACGCCAGTAGTATACCACGTGGCGCTATCAAACATACCAAATCGCCGACAGAAGACACCCATGACTGCTGACTGGTCAACAACTCGGAGGTCACACAAAAGGGCGAGCTCTAATCCTCCCGCTACGGCATATCCCGATATGGCAGCAATGACGGGCTTTGATAGTCTCAAACGTGTAGGTCCCTACAACAGTAGTAAATGATACTAAATGCGGATCATTTCGACCATGTTTCACTTCGCCATGCGAAGAGCGACAATGCGCCTTTCGTCATTCGCATGGCATATTGTCGGGTTTTTTTACATGGCAAACTGTCGCTCTTCGTATAGCACACTGTCACACTTTGCAGGGCGCATTGTTGCTCTTCGAAAGAATCATTAACTCTTTTCGCGATGGTGACATGCGTGTAGTATTCCAAATTTTAAGGATGATCGTTTTGTGTAGTGGTTCGATCTATGGCACGACAGTGCGTCATATAAAGAACTACAGTGTGCCATGTGAAGAGGGACAATATACCTTATGAACAGCGAGAAGGTGAAAACGCGAAGAACGACAAGGCAAAAATGCGCCAAGCGAAAAGCACCCCTGTGCCATGTGAAATCTTGAAATATTGCATCACATTACTTTCTCTCTATCGGAAGCAAAAAGAGGCGAAAAGGCATATTGGAGTGATCTGAAACAAAAGTACTATACTTACCATAGGTCCCATGTCCGATACATCTGGTGGCTTGATTTCTGTACCGTCAGACTTCGACAAGGCCTTTAGATCATAGCCAGCGCAAAAATTTCCACCTAGGACAATATTTTCATGTTATCATTGGATGTCATCACGAAATGGAGGAACCTTCGTACAACATTGCGATCAGAGTAAATTCGTGAAATGTCATCTCCGAGAATTAATAACTACACCATATATATTGAAAGAAATTTCTTTTTTTTTAATTCGCGGATGTTAACTTGAAAACGAAATAGCAAAAGTTTAGAAAGAAAATCGGGAGATTGTTTTCCGACAATTTGACATTTAAGTTTCAATCATTCAATTTGCTCACCTGCTCCATACAGTACAGCTACATACGAATCCTTGTCCTCGTCAAACTCGCGGAAGGCTTCATAAAGTGACTTGGCTGTGGGTGGATCTACAGCGTTCCTGACCTCTGGCCTTTGGATCTCAATTAGACGGACATGTTTGTCTCTCAATATCTTTACCCTCACAGTTTCGGGAGCTGGAGACGATGATGTGGTGTTTTAGATAAAAATGGGGAAAAAAACATAAATTATGAAAATTATTTAATAAATTACTATTTTGGTCACAGGGATTGTGATCTTCCGCGTAGTTCTCTAACGAATAGAACACGATAATTTAAAAAAAAAACTCATTAAAACAATTTGACTTCTGATTAAAAACATGAGAAAAATAATAAGATATGTTCTGAGTTTCATCTATTAGCATTAACTAATACATGGTCACGTGGAGTTTGATATATAGTATAGCATACAGTGTAGAAACTCGGTGAATATTCCTTTGCTTGCTGTTTGTTTAACGTCTTATCAACAGCCAAGGTCACATAAGGACGGCCTCCCATGTATTTTGTGTGTTACGTGTATGCAGTAGGTGGTGCGTGTTTTGGGAGACTGCGGTATATTTCTAGTGTGTTTTCTTGTATAGTGGAACCGTTGCCCTTTTTATAGTGCTATATCACTGAAGCATGCCGCGGAATAGTCCGCTAAACCTGCCTATATTATTAGGCTTTTTTAATTTTTTTTTTTTTTTTTTTTTAAGTTGGGACTTCACAGATTCACCACTTCATGTGTTACTGAAGAAGTCCTGCTCTATCTTTATATACTACCATAGTGCTGCCTCTGCTTCTAGTGACTGACCATGTAAATAGCTTTGTTCTTTATCTAGTTTCGACTGCCTCGTTAATGTTGAATATTTTTATACAACCTCGTTACGTTTAAAATGTTGGCTAACCATATTTGAAAAAGCCTTTCGCGGTATGTCTTGCCTATGTTATATGCCCTCTGTTACATTTTCATTAGATATCTTTGTCTTCCTCTAATGTTGGATACCACAAATAGGCGTAATATGACATCTGGTATAGTGATAAAAACATTGTTATTTTCATGTACACTTAGGAATTCTGAGATAAGTCCTGGAAAGCTATATGCCGTTTTAACCGATTTGACTGTGTAGGTATAAAAACATGCTAGCTGAATTTTAAGTGCTTGTCAAATGTCACTAGTTCTTTTTCGTGGAACTTTTGTATTTGTGGAAATAAGTCAAATAGGATTTGTCGTGTGTAGCGTTACCAATATCAGGTGCTTATAGTTTTTCTGTGTTCCCAGTGCCAGTTTTCGTATTTGGTTCATCGACTATGTGTATTTATATCAGTCCATGTTAACAATGTTGTTCCTGAATAGTTTAGATTATACAGACTCTTTCATATGTGGATATGAAGGATAGAGATATTCTACCCGAGGGTCACAAAATGTTGTAAAACCCAGGCTTGCCGAGGTTTTTGCAACAATTTTGTGATCCGAGGGTAGAATATCCCTATGCCTTCCATATTCACTTATGCAAGAGTAATTTCTTTCATACCTCGACGTTTTATTGCAATTTTAACAACATATATATCCCGCTCATTTTGAAATAAATTCGAAGAATCCCGACGGCTAGAGTCAATTTCCCATACATGAAAATATAACCCCCGTGATATTTTCAACATTAAATTTTCGTTGCTTGCATCTTTTATAGTAACACCCACGTCAACTTCATGGAGAAAAATGTTAAAATGTTACCGAGCGAAATAGAGATTTCGTCGCGAAGCTTTTATTGCATGGGTAGCCATGCAATACAGCCTCAGGCGACATGAGTTGAATTGCCCTAGACCCAACCAGTATGTACACGTGTAATATGAAAGAAATGATATTCCTTTGCATATTTCTTACCCAAACCGCTGCATTTTCCAGTGTGGCGTCTTACCAATGCCTTTCTGTATTAATCATATTCTGTTAGAGGATTATTTTGACATAAACTATGTTCTTTCTCCGCGAACGCCAATGTTATTTTTTTTATGTATATGCCACATAAAAAACAAATCGAGCTTGCATCACGAAACCGTAACTACTCTTAGTATCAAGATGACTTCTGATCAGCATTTTCCCATTTCTCACTGAATGAAAATACAAAAAAGAAACGCACACGAATATACCTCCCCACGCACACCTGTTGCACTACATACACGCTACACGCCGCCATACATGCGGAGGCCGTCCTTACATGACCCTGGCTGGTTAATAGACGTACATTAACAAACAAACAAAAAAAAAAAAAAAAGAAAGAAAAAAAGATAACAAACAAAGACGTAGATTGCAGACAAATAGCTAGGTGTATATGTATAGACTGAGTGCACGTGCTAAATCGATTCACGCGCTATATAACATTGATATAGGATCGGTGGAGCGCGCCGGAATACAGGTTGAGAGGGAAAAAAAACGAAAATGTACTGACCTCGACAGGTGTATGCTCATAAACGATTCTTGAATATTCAAGTTTACTTATTTTATCAAATCACAAAAAATACGTTTTAACTTACATGGTCAGCTGTAACCATAGCAAATTAAACAAACAAAGATATGTAGATTGTTGACCAAATGT